>MJUU01012186.1:0-26077 GCA_002080025.1 Modiolus philippinarum | reverse complement strand
TCAAACACATCTTTAACAGCAACATCCACATATGCTGACAAAGTTAAAAAACCTAACTCTTTCTCGCATGTGGAAACACAAACAAATTATACTTGGCCAATTGACACTCCAATTCCTAGGCCATTACCTGTAAAAACTCTTCCGAAAGAAAACATCATCACTCCATCAAAATTTAAAAAAGCTTCAAATTCAACAAAGTCAACACAATCATCGCAATCAATACAATCTGTGTCCAAATCTCCTTCGAAAGTTCAATCATCTTCCAAAAACATAAATTTAAAGACTGGCCCTAAAAATACTAAGGCCATCGGACAGAAATCTGCAGAAAGTTCATCAACTGCAGAAAAACAGAAACAACCAAATAGTGCAAATAGCCAAAGACATGGTGGACACGAGAAGTCCAAATCGGCTATTAGCACTTCTAACAGATACGAAAGCCTGTCTTCAGACGAAGACATTGGCAAATCTAAAAAATCTGGTTCACGCAAAAAACCCTACTGGGATGTTAGCATTTGGGGAACATTAGGTACCGACACGGATACATCAGAACCAGAAAACAACATCGAAAATGAACGACCACACAGTAGGTCTTCGTCTGCAAGTGGTCGATCGTCTCGTCATCCCTCGGTTTCCCGAAAGGGAAATTTCTCACCAATACGACTAAAATGAATAATATAATTCAATGGAATTGCCGAGGTTTTAAGATAAATTTCATTGAAATTACTTTATTAATTCAAGCTTTTAATCCTGCGGCATTTTGTCTTCAGGAAACGCACCTGAAGAAAAGTGATACGTTGAATGTAAAGAACTACTCTCTCTACATCACTTATGTAGCTGAGAATGAACGAGCTGCTGGCGGCTCAACCATTCTTGTCAACAACAATATTGTCCACAGTACTGTTGATCTAAATACCGATCTTCAGGCTGTTGCAGTGAGAATTTCTTTAGATAAAACGATCACATTATGTTCTGTGTATTTACCACCAAATTTCAACCCCAGTCTGAGTCAACTTAAAAACCTAACCGACCAACTACCCGCCCCATTTATTATAATGGGCGATTTCAATGCTCACAACCCACTGTGGGGTAGTTCTGCGTTGAATGACAAAGGTAAAAAGATTGAAGACATAATGTCGCAGGAAAGTTTATGTATTTTTAATGACGGTTCAAACACTTATTTTTGGGAAACGGGGAGACTTCCGCCTGTGTTGAGACAGGCGGCTATGGTGCCTGTTCCAGGGCCGGGTGAAGACCATTCCGAGCCATCGAATTACAGACCACTAGCATTGGCTGGTTGCGTCTGTGAGACAGTGGAACGGATGATTAACAACCGTCTTGTTTGGTATCTCGAATCGAACAATCTTCTGTCGAACATTCAAAATGGATTTCGACAAGGTCGTAAAACAATAGACCATTTAGTTCGATTCGAAACATTTATCAGAAATGCATTTTTAAAGAAAGAACATGCAGTGTCCATCTTTTTCGATATTGAAAAAGCATATGATACAACATGGAAATATGGCATTTTAAAAGATCTTTTTGATATGGGGTTGAGAGGAAGTTTACCTAATTTTATTGAGAATTTTCTCAAGGATCGTGAATTCAATGTTAGAGTCAACTCTACATTTTCCGATTCGTTTGAACAAGAGATGGGTGTTCCGCAGGGGGGCATCCTCTCTGTCACACTGTTTAGTATTAAAATAAATGGTTTGGCCCAGGTTTTAAAAGATAACATCGACGGATCTCTTTATATGGATGATTTTCTGATTTGCTATCGTGGCAAGGACATGAATAACATAGAACGCCAACTGCAATTATGTCTAAACAGAATCGAAAAATGGGCAGTTGAAAATGGTTTTAAATTTTCAAGCTCGAAAACAGTCGGGATGCATTTCTGTTGTAAGCGGAAAATGCACTCAGACCCAGAGCTTCAACTATACAATAACCCTATAACTATAGTAAAAGAGGCCAAGTTCCTTGGTATATTTTTTTAATTTTTGATAGTAAACTCTCGTTTCTTCCCCATATCAAAATGTTGGAGGACAAGTGCCTTGGGACATTAGATATTTTAAAGGTTGTGTCGGGTGCCGACTGGGGTGCGGATAGCACTGTTCTATTAAATTTATATCGATCGTTGATTCGGTCAAAACTAGATTATGGATGTTTTATTTGCGGTTCCGCCCGTAAATCATACATTAAATTACTAGATACCGTTCACCACCAAGGTTTGCGTCTTTCATTAGGTGCGTTCAGAACTTCTCCTGTGGAGAGTCTCTGTGTTGCAGCTAATGAACCATCCCTGGAAGAAAGACGTATTAAACTTGGTTTACGGTATGCGGCAGGGCTTAAAGCGTATCCTTCGAGTCCTTCTCACAACTGTGTTTTCAAACCTCTTCACAAAGCTGACTATGAAAAACGCCCAAATGTTATACAACCTTTTGGTCTTCGTATCAAACCACACCTCCGCCGTGCGCGGTCCCGGCTGAAGAATAGGCCCGCAGCATCCTCTGAGCTTGGAGTATGAGCCATCCTAACAGAGGACCCCGAGGGAACCCCGGGATATAGAAATAGGACCCAGTATCTCCGGCTTGCGGGGTGTGACCCCTCCTAAACGGAGGCTGACCCCGAGGGTCCCGGGATATAGAAATAGGACCCATTCCGTGGTTGTGCGGGATTAATAAATACACAACCCATCTTTCGGATGGGATGTAAACTCAGGTCCACGTGTTGGAAGAAATGCCACGCTTCCTGCACGTTAAAGAACCCTTTTAGCAAGCTCCTTTTGGGGTGGTCCGTAGGTGATCGGCTACAAGGCTAAATTCCCCGCCCTTGACGATTTCACCCTACTTTTCCAGTGGCAGTCAGAATTTCCCGTCCCATGGCCATTTCCATACCCCAAAGTGATTATTTATCAACAAACTTGTTCTCGTCTTGATATAGCTGAAATATTGCTGAGTAGACGTTAAACAATATTCAATCAATCAATCAATCAAACCACACCTTGAATCTGCTAATATAAATTTAGATGAAATTGCTCCTATAGAAACTCCCAAAAAACCTCCATGGCTGAACCCAAAACCAACATTTAATTTTGAACTACGCAAACACAAAAAGGTTGATACCAATCCTCTGGTTATCCAGCAGGACTTTGCAAGAATTAAATCTGAAAATCCTGAATACTTGCAAATTTACACAGATGGCTCTAAGGTTGCAGACAGAGTGGCTTCTGCAGCCGTTTGTCGGGATCGTGCAGCAACTCTTCGATTACCATCCTCTAGTTCTATATTTACAGCTGAAGCTAACGCTATTTACTCAGCACTTAAATTTTTAGCTTTATCGCAATCAAATAAATTCATGATCTGTTCCGACTCACTTTCTTGCCTATTGGCAATAGAAAGTCGAAAAACAAAACACCCAGTTATTTTGAAAATAGCCGAATTCTACAAATCACTTGTAGCATTAGGCAAAGAAGTCATTTGTGTTTTGATCCCTAGTCATGTGGGGATCTATGGAAACACAGTTGCTGACCAGGAAGCAAAGGATGCACTAGATGATGAGATGGCGGATTGTCCAGTACCGTACACTGACATGAAGCCTTTAATCGTTAAATACATTTTAAAGTTATGGCAGGCCAAATGGGATCTGCAAATAAATAATAAACTGCATGGAATACAGTCAGACGTCGGTAAACAAGTCGGTTCCTGTGGTAAAAACCGTAGGGAACAGGTAGTGTTGACCCGATGTCGTATTGGACATACTAGAACAACACATAGTTTTATCCTCAACAGTGATGATCGACCTGAATGTATTCCATGCAATTGTCCTTATACAATTCAACATGTTTTAATTGAATGTGTAGATGTTGCCGATATCAGGCGTGACTTTTATTCTGCTCATTGTCTTAAAGACCTATTTACAAACGTCGCTGGCGACAAAATCGTTCAATTTTTAAAAGCAATCAATTTATTTAGTAAGATTTAAATGGATCAATTTTAAACAAGCTTCTAATTTCTAATATTGTTATTGTTAAACCAAAAAATTACTATTATGTTTTTAACATTTTACACATCTGTTTTATATTAATATTTTATGTATTTATTAAAATTGTTCAATTAACCCAACAGTTCTCGCCACAATATAGCTGAAATATTGCTGAAGTTGGCGTAAAACATCAATCAATCAATCAATCATCTACGCTTAGCCCCTTGCAAAACTTTTCATACTAAAAAAATGGAGGGGTCTGCTAATCCCCTAATTTAGTGAACAAAACCTATAGCAGAATTATAAGTACACATGGTAGAAGGAGCAAATTCTTTATTATGTAAAAAGGCCAAACACAAAGACAACGTTGAAACTGAAATTGGTAACTTAGCCTCAGCAGGGCTTAATTTAGTTTGACAGAAATTTCAAAAATCCGACCATATACGGTTGTAAGACCTCTTTGTACTCTTAGCAAGAGAGGACTCCAATAGATAAGAAACTGTACTACTCAATTTGGTAATATTGATAATTCTGGAACAGGAGTTGGCTCTAGGTCTGCTCCTGGCATCAGAGAGATGAATTTCTGAATCTGCAAAAGGGAAGGAGCATCACTTAATACGTTTTTCTTACCCGGAACATGCTCGGCTTTGAACAAAATGTTATGCTGTAAGTCTAATAATACAATTCTTCTAACTAAATACATTACCCGATCCTCTTTGCTAGTAAGCTTATTCAGCACATAAACTTGTGCCTCATTATCACATTGAAAACAAATAGACTTGTTAACCATCTTATCACCCAAAATATGAACAGCCAACACAATTGGATACAACTCCTTTAATGTTATGTTTTCATTTAACCAATTAAAATTCCAAGCCCCATAAAACCATGTACTGCAAAGACGGCACCGTAACCACACGAGCCTAAAGCATCAGTAAACAAATCTAATTGCCCTGATTCTATAAAAATCTCATCCAAAAAGAAACATTTCCCATGGAAATTGCGTAGGAAATTTTGCCAACCCAACAAGTCATCCTTCCAACCTCTCTTCAACTTCACCCTATGATGTGGCTTAAGTAAACCTCGGGTTAGGTCAAAAAGGCGTCTCAAGAGGGCTCTACCTGGTACGACAACCTGGCAAGCAAAATTCAACAAACCACATAAAGATTGAATTTCTTCCAACGTAACCTTTTTCCTGCGAAGAAAACAATTTACCATTTCCAGGCATTTTACAAGTTTGTCCTGAGGGAGACGAGCTTCCTGTGGTTCCGTTTCTAGCTCAATTCCCCAAAATATTAACACTTTTGCTGGTCCAACTGTTTTGTTAGGGCCATGGGAATACCCATATCAGAACAAATGCCGAAAAATTTATTAAGATAATTTTTGCAAACTTCCTCAGTCTGAGCCATTATTAAAAAGTCATCCAAAATGTGAAAAATTAAACCATTCGGCATGTGTTGTTGTCCACCCACTCCAATGCTGTACTAAAACGCTCGAAAATTTGACAAGAGGATGAACAGCCCATTGCCAAACATTTATCATAATAATAAAAATTTTTCCATTTGAAGCCAAACAAATGGTAATCATGTGGGTCGAGAGGTAAATTTCTATAAGGCATCTCTATATCACATTTAGCAAGGTAACATGGAGATCGAAAAGTCTTTACCCCCTTTATGGCATCCTGTATTTTTGTATATTGAACTGTGGAAAACTCCGTAGGAATAGAATCGTTAACTGACGCCCCATTAGGGTAAGACAAATGATGGATTAACCGAAATTTATTGGGCTCCTTTTTAGGAAATAAACCTAGGGGCGACACATGAAAATTCTGAAAAGGAGGGTAAAAATATGGTTCAATCATACGACCTGCAGCTATCTCCTTTGATATTTATCCAAAACAACCTCTGGTTTCTGTAAGGCAGATGGTAAATTCCGAGACTCAGAAGAGCCATGTTCTAAACCGCTAAAAACAGAAAACCCATTCAGAAAATCCGATATAATATAGTCAATTTCTCCCTCATCACAACCCTTTAAGCAATTAGACAAAACGTCTGGGCGAATAGGAGTTGGGAGCTTTGAACGAGAAATTCGTCCCTGGCCGTCTAATCTGGAACCTATTGCCCGACCTTGGTGCACCTGCCCTGAACATGCTCTGCCTGTTGTCTTGAAAACGTGGGCCACGAAAGGTAGGCCTCCCGGTGAACAGACGTAGGCTGTACATGTGCTGAATACCCTTGAGACCCATTCAAGTGCCAACACTGAAAAGCAGGATAAGATTTGTTGCAACCGCAACACAAATGGCTATACTTGCAAGGAAGAGGACAATATCTCTCCATATGGTATCGCACACAATACCCAACAGGAACACCTGAATTTCCAACCTGAAAACTATTACTTTCTATTACACCCTGTATACTACCCGTGTAACTCTATTGCACGAATCCTTCGTGCATATCCCTCATCCACATTTCTTGATGAATAACCACCATGACAATTTTTGCTGCATCCTAGTTTTCCTAAATTTAAGATCATAATCTACCCACCGCCATGTGCGGTCCCGGCTTATGAATAGGCCCGCAGCATCCTCTGAGCTTGGAGTATTAGTCCTCCTAACAGAGGACCCCGAGGGAACCCCGGGATATAGAAATAGGACCTAGTATCTCCGGCTTGCGGAGTGTGACCCCTCCTAAACGGAGGCTGACCCCGAGGGTCCCGGGATATAGAAATAGGACCCATTCCGTGGTTGTGCGGGATTGATACTTTTGGATGGGATGTAAACTCAGGTCCACGTGTTGGAAGAAACGCCACGCTTCCTGCACGTTAAAGAACCCTTGTAGCAAGCTCCTTTGGGGTGGTCCGTAGGAAATCGGCTACAAGGCTAAATTCCTCGCCCTTGACGATTTCACCCTACTTTTCCAGTGGCAGTCAGAATTTCCCGTCCCATGACCCTTTCCATACCCCAAAGTGATTATTAATTAACAAACTTTTTCTCGTCTTGATATAGCTGAAATATTGCTGAGTAGACGTTAAACAATATTCAATCAATCAATCAAATTTGTATTTACCTGAATACCTTTTTTTCTTATATTCGACCTCAAACAACTTTTCGGCCCATATAATTGCTCCTCGAATACTAGTTGCAAGTCTTCGGTTGCCCTCCTTATTTAGGTGAACCCCCCGATAGTCTAATATCTCCACCGTAGGAAAATGTAAACCTCTGTGTTTCCATAGAGTAACATAATTACAGCTTTGAGACAAGTCAGTTAGTAACACATTTAATTTATCTACCCTCTCATTATAGTCTTTCAGAAGTAAACCTCTCCTAGGTAACACATATTTCCTGTAAAACAGCATACCCAAAAACACATGTTGCACATTTAAAATTGAAACTAATATTTCACAAAAAAATGTATTGCGAACGCAACATTTTCCACATTGGATGAACAATCGCCTATATCATTACTCCCGATTTGTAAAAAAAAAAACATATCTGCCTTAAAGTCACGAATGTCAACCAAGTATCGATACATCATATTGACAGTTCCGCCACTATGACCAAAAATTTTTATGATGTGATTCTCCAACTGCATATCATAACAGTCTTTTACATATCGATCTAAACGCGTAATATGGGAGCTCCCCAATATAAAAATCCTCATGCTGTTCTACACTACTACTGATGTATGTTATATATATATATTTAACAAGTCTAACAGACCATATTTACATACAAGCATGCACTAAACTGTTAATCGATTACCTTTGTTTACACATCAACGATCCGTGACCTCTGACCTCCTTATCCACTACCAATATCTATGCGTGGTATGTAAAAATAGTATTTGAATCGATTACACAATGTGACTGGACAAGCTATCTGAATCTGAAATATCCTTCACTATGTGCATCCATACTACTAAGTTAATAATTGATAACATATCAATAATACAATACGATGTAGATACTGTTCAATATATACTCTTTCGATTTCAAGTAAACGTTACATGTTCATTTTCCAGATTACCTATATCATCGTTATTATGACGATGCTCCTTCACTCCGAGCGTGCAAAATAAATTGTCCAAGAAGTCAGGCGTTACAACAAATACTTAAAAATTAGTAGAAAAACATCCAGATCCTGAACTTATCAATTTAAATACACAAAAAATTCAAGAACTATTCTTTGTTTATAAAATTTTCCACTGCCGATTTCAGTGAGACTGCATGATCATGTGACCCCTGTTACACAACTCCTCATTAGCATTCATAACTTAATACAACTAACCAATCATAGCATAAATAAACAAACTTCTTCCTTCGCGGAAATGGTGTTATTACAATAACACTTTTTTACCGGCAAATTCTAATTCATTATTCTCAAGGACAAGCTTGAGGATAGACAGCAAGTAGTCTGTCTGTATCATTGGTATATTATAATCAGATTGTTCAAGATTGTTTAAATCATCTTTAACAGCTTCAAATAATTCATTTATTCTTATATTAGAATACATGGATGTATAAAATGGTGTCCGCTCTACATTTAGTGGATTGTATCTTTTTAATTAAATTTGTTGTGTCTTTTATGTAAGTGTCCTGCTTTTGGACTATCGGAAATAGAAAATAGTCTAACAATTTACTAAGTGCCCGTGTTGGGGATGCACACTGTGAAACAATAGGTCTACCTGGTATAAATACATTATTTTGCCTGTTCAATTCAATGTTGTTTAAAAGTTCAGGTTCTAACTTATGAATTTTTGGCAGGATATACATCTTTCAACATTTTGCATTTGTGGTATTTTCTTTTAAGTACCTGTATGTCATGTTATCAATGTTTTTTGTGTGATGTAACTTTTCAATTATTTCATTTGCCTGAGTCAAAATATATTGGGTATTTGGCTCAGAAATTTCACTGTAGTGAATGCCATTTAACTGTCTACGTCCTTCTTCAATGTAGAGTTTCGTGTCCATCACTACAACTGAACTATTTTTGTCAGCTTCTTTTACAGTTATGTGAGGATTTTCTTTCAACATTTTTAAGGCTTGCCATTCGCCGTTGCTAATATTTCTACATCTTTTTATAAAATTGATATTATCAAGCTCAATTTTTGTTTTAACGACGTATGTTTCTATTGCATTATTTGCTAATTGAGATACATAATCGGAATTTGTATAAAATGGGCGAGGTCGGTATTCCTTTCCCGTATCAAATTCAAACTTGCACCTCAATTTCCTGGACGGTGAATCAAGATGTCTTAAGAGATTTCTTTTGAGATTTTTATTAGGGGGTATGGGAATGCATTTTAATCCCTTACCCAAAATAAGTAATTCATTATCACTTAAAATGATGGATGAAAAATTTCTAACATGTCGTTTTGCATTTGTCATATGGCTATATTTCGCAAATTTTAATTAGGTGAAAACACTTTATTTTCCCATATGTTAATGTGATTAACCTTATCTGATTGTAGTAGTTGTAGTAATGTATATCCTCTTTATCATTTATATTTAGTCTGCATGCTGATTTAAGTTGATTTATGGTTTGTTTATATTCTTGTTATATGTCTGATGTTAGGAGAATATTAGGAGGACGTTAGGAGAATATAAGGAGGAAGTTAGGAGAATATTAGGAGAAGGTTAGGAGGAAATTTAGGTTAATGAGATAGGGTTTAGTATATAAGGATTGTTTTAGGAGAACTGTGGGTTAGAGATGTCTTTGGGACTTAGTTGGAGTCATCGTGGTTTGATAGTTTGTGAAGGATTATGTATACAGAATTTTATCGTAAATTGTGTGTGTCTTCATAAGATGATGATTTGGATCTAGTATTTGCATTAACAAATGGTGTTAATGTGTTGCTTTCATGGCGAGGAGTAGATTTCGTTGAGGATTAAGTTGTGGAATTGCAGTTTAAAGTTTGTTATAATTTACCAAAAGCCTACTGTCAATTATGTGGAATTATCTCCGAAAGGAATTGTAATATTATCACTGTGTATATATTTTTGAATGTACATATTTAATAAACAGTAGATTAGACGATTTAGAGTTTATATTATTTCAAAGTGAAACAATAATAAACTATCGCATCACTGCATCCAGTCGTCAATAAATCTTAAATGGCCACTCGACCGTCGTGACATAATTTTGGTATCAGAAGTGGGATTCGAATTCGAATTAATTCTCGGAATATAAGGGCATACTTTATTAAAGGAAGTGCTTGGTAAACTTATTCATTATGGGACCAAAACGAAGAGCAAGAAACAGGAGCCCCTCACCCCGTTCAGTCTCTCCAATATCAATACAGAAGACTCCACTAAGATTTGATTCAAAAGAAGTGCCGGATGTGAAATCGCAAATAACGCCACCAAAATTTTATGGGGAAGTTGGGGAAGATTTCGAGAGCTGGATTAAGACTTTCGAGAGGATAAGTAAAGCAAATAGATGGAAAGACCAAAGGAAGGCAATATGTTACCTGCCTTTTTACGTGGCAGGGCTGCTGATTATTTCGAGGATTGTGGTAAGCAAGATGATTTTGATTATGTTGTGGGAAATTTAAAAGAAAGATTTTGCCCAAAAGAATTAGAAAGGATGTATTACAGTGAGCTTTTTCAAAAGAGGCAGTTAAGCGGTGAAAGTGTTTAGGACTATGGAAATGCGATAAAAAAAATTAGCACGGCGTGCGCATGGAGGTGTTTCACAAGATGAGCATGATAGATTGGCCATGGAACACTTTTTACAAGGGCTTCATCCTACACTGCGAAGATTTGTAATGATGAGCGATCCACAAACATTCGAACAAACATTTAGAATTGCAAAACGAGAAGAGTGTAACGAGAATCTAACTCGTCCATCTAACTCTGTTGAAGTGAATTCTGTGTCAACAGAAAATAGTCTTCAGAGCAATGTTGAAAAGCTGGCTATTAAGCTTGATACTTTGGAGAAAAAGATTGACGGATTAGAGAAACGGCGACCAAGCGGTTATCAAAATCCCAGTGTACAAGGTCAGTTTAGTAACAATAGACAAACTTTAAGAAATAACCAGCAGTATAGAAACAGACCAACATGTTTTTACTGTAAAAAGGAAGGGCATATCCAGCGTAACTGTCACAAAAGACAGGCGGAAACACAGAATCGGTCTAGACATGGTCAGCATTTAAACTAAAAGTGGCTCCCTTCAAGCAGGGGAAGGCAGCCGTATTGTCTATGGAGAAATATCCTGTGAATTCTAAGGAAATGTGTTTAAATTATTATTGTGTGTGTGATAAACATTGTGATGTTTGTGAATCTTCGCATGAAAAAACTTGTGGTTTTAATTCATTAGCTCCTGAAGAAAATCATGGTGTACAAATTAATGGGAAGTTATTTCAAAACGATGCAATTTTATTATTGGATACTGGTGCAGTAGTGTCACTAATAAATTCTAAATTCATACCAAGAGAAGAAGAAAAAAATGTTAAGTATAGTTCAAAGTGTATTGTGTCGGCAACTGGACAACCACTTAATATTAATGGTGTGCTTGAATGTGAAATTTGTGTTAATTCTGAAGTTTCAAAGCAAACGATGTATGTGGTGCATAATTTGAAATATGATGCAATTATTGGAAATGATGTGATGAAAAAAGTTGAACTTGTGCTCGATTTTCAGAGACAGGAAGCTTTATGGAATGGGAGATATGTGCAATTCATTGGGAGTCAAAGTCAAATGTTTACCCTGTCAATTTACTGAAATCCCTGGAGATTCCTGCTAGGTCTGAAGTGATATGTGCTATTAAAGTACCTCTTGTGAATAAAGGATCAGTGGGAGTAATAGAACCAAAGCAACAAATAAATGATAAATATGGAGTTCTTCCTGCAAGAGTGGTAACTAGTATTTCGGATGACGCTGTATTTTTGAAAGTGTTGAATCCAACGTCTGGTAGTGTTAAGCTATTCGAAAATACGAAGTTAGGGACATTTGAGGAGATAGAAGAGGATTCAATATCCTGTTTTAATACAGAGTTTACAAGTACTTTAAATGTGAATGTGATCGAAGAAAAAGTAAATCCCGTGAACACACTCAATGATATAGAGGTTGGATGGGATGTGATGTCTGAAACCGAACAACAAGAATTTCGTTGTTTAATGACGGAGTATATAGATGTATTTGCACAAAATGATAGTGATCTTGGGGCAACAACTTTAGTAGAACACAAGATTGACACAAATGATAAGCCACCAATAAAGCAACGTCCTTATAGGGAACCGTTTTCCCAGCGAGGAATTATACAAGAGCATATTAAGAATATGCTGGATAAAGATATTATAAGACCATCTCATAGTCCTTGGTCTTCGCCTATAGTGCTTGTTAAAAAGAAAGATGGTTCATCAAGATGCTGCATAGACTTTCGACGTGTAAATGCTGTAACAAAAAAAGATGTCTACCCTTTGCCGAGGATAGATGACATGATTGAAGCATTCAGAGACACAAAATATTTTTCCGTAATGGATATTGCCCAGGGATATTTTCAGGTTCCTTTACGTGAAAAAGATAAAGAGAAAACAGCATTTATATCATCAGAGGGTCTTTATGAGTTCAATAGAATGCCCTTTGGGTTGTGCAATGCTCCAAGTACTTTTCAGAGACTCATGGATGTGATATTAGCAGGAATTCAATGGAAAAGCGCTCTGGTTTATATTGACGATGTAATTGTGTTTTCAAAGACTTTTGGCGATCATTTAGTGCGGTTAAGAGAGGTGTTAAGTCGTTTTCGGAATGCAAATCTAAAATTAAAACCGAAAAAGTGTTCATTCATTAAAACAGAGGTGTCATTCTTAGGACATATTGTGTCCGGTGAAGGAATCAAGGCTGATCCAAGTAAGGTAATGGACCGTAGCTTTTGCCATCAGAACTGGCGATGCCTTAACAATAGCTAAACTGTTTGTTGAAGAAATAGTGTGCCGCCATTCAGCACCAAGAGTTTTATTGTCAGATCGAGGGCAGACCTTTATGTCAAATCTAGTAAAAGAGATTTGTACTCTTATGAATACAAAGAAAGTTTTTACAAGTGCTTATCACCCTCAATGTGATGGATTAGTGGAGAGATTCAATGGAGTTTTGGCTGCCATGATTTCTATGTTTGTTAGTGATCATCATAAGGATTGGGATATGTATATTCCTTATTTCCTTTTCGCATACAGGACAAGTGTACAGGAAAGTACACAAGAAACTCCTTTCTACTTAACATATGGACGTGATGCACGTTTGCCGATAGATGTTGCTCTATCAGCACCCACTGTACAATATACGGATGTTGATGACTATAATCTCAGGTTTTAACAAGACTTCAAGAGGCTTTTACCTTAGTGAAGGACAACATTCAGTTATCACAATAGAAACAGAAAGCTAATGCGGATAGAAATGCTAAAATACCAGATTACAATATTGGTGATAAAGTGTGGTTGTATTTACCTGTTTCAAAACCAGGCCTTGCTCATAAATTGTTGCATCCATGGAGCGGTCCCCATAGAATCATTGCAAAAACTTCTTTAGTTAATTACCGAATTGAAAGTTGTGACAATAGAAAACAACAGCAAATAGTACATGCTAACAGGCTTAAGTACTTCGTTGACCCGAATGACCCACCAGAAGCAACTGTTATGTTTCCTGATATAAATAATATTGATGGTAATCATGAGGACTCTGATGAAAGTGTTTTACCAGACAATAAAGATCAAGAACCTGAGACATTAGTGATAACGGAAATTCTAGATAAGTTTAACACTGGAAATGAGATGGGCAGGTTATCTCCTAAATATTTTGTTAAATATGAAAATAATGCTGAAGATAATTCTTGGGTTAATCCAGATGATGTACCCGGACATCTTATACAAGATTTTGAAAGTAACTTCAGAGGCAAAGGGGCATCTTTCAGACAGAGAAAGTCATAAATTAATGAAACCGTTCAGCCCAGCTGATAACTTCTGTTAATCTGTTGACTGTTCTTCTCATTAAATTCATAAATCTAATTTGGCATTGCTGAAGATATGAACGGTGTGTCTTGAAGTTATGAAATTTTATGTGTCATAAGTGTCACATAGTATCGCAACTGTGCGCTGACATTGACTTACTTATTACTTTTTAATTAAACTTTTATCTATTATAATCCCTGACCAGTGTAAATAATGTGTTTTGTGTCATGCTTATATATATAAATATTTTATTTTTAAAATGTATCCTTTGACACTGACATTGCTGGCAGTCTCCTGTGTCATGTTCTGGCACTATATAAGGCTTCCTGCTCCAAATCTAACTTAGTTGCAAAGATAAGTTTTCAACGTGTAGCATAATGAATTCTGTAGAAAGACCGGTGTGTGAAGATTGTGGAAAAACTTTTTCCAGTTCATGGAATTTGGAAAGACATTGTAATGAACAACACTCTGACTTTAGATTTGTTCGCAGTTGTCCAAGCAAGGGATGCAGCAAGACTTTCCAGAGAAAACATAATCTGATGAAACATCTCATAAACTTTCACGGATATGCAAAAGAGGATGCTGACCAAGATGTTCGAAATTCTAGCTTAAAGGGACTAACTGTCAATGATTTTGAAGAAAGGAAAACGCAATCTAAATTCAGTGTAATAAATGTTTCGGACTATTCAGATATTTCTGATGACGAAGAATTTTTCGTTGGAATTAGCAACCCAGGATCCAAAAGTGCTGCAGACATTGCTTGTACTAATTCAGTTGAAGTGCCTTCAAGTTCGACTGCTCAAAGTCCTGATATGAACTCTTTTGAACTTTCGCCAATTTCTTCACCAGAAAATTTTGACTATGAGACATTGGAAAATCTTGCCTATGCATTGGAATTACCAACTGAACGTTCCGAACTTCCTAGTTTTAATGAGGACAACTCGGTTGTGAATAACTGTGATAATCAAAGCAGTGACAGTGACTCTAATGATGACAACTATAGTGACAATAACGCTAGTGACAATGACTCTGTTATATTCGTTAGGAAGATCTGGAGAACATAATGGACCAATTGCGACAATAAACTCTTTTACAGTTACCCTTACACTAAAGACACATGACATTACATATGCAGATGGAACGAAGGAAATTGTCAGAGATAGCAGAATAGACTATAGTGAAAATATTGTGCCAGAAGATATAAACTTTGAAGAACTAGGCCGCAATCTGTTGAGTGAACTTAATGAACATTTACTGAATGGAAACAGGTGTTTTACTGACAATATGGAATAAATTGATACTTGTGACTTTAATCTTTCATGAATGCATATATAACATTATTTTCATACTAGTAAGTCATTTTGTTACATTATCATTCAATTCACGTAATTGGTTCTATGCTTGAACACTCATTATTTACTTCATTGTTTATTGTTGTTTAATAGACTAGGCAATGACTGAGGTCAGTCATTAACAGCAGGGGAAGTAATGTCATATGGCTATATTTCACAAATTTTAATTAGGTGAAAGCACATTATTTTCCCATATGTTAATGTGATTAACCTTATCTGATTGTAGTAGTTGTAGTAATGTATATCCTCTTTATCATTTATATTTAGTCTGCATGCTGATTTAAGTTGATTTATGGTTTGTTTATATTCTTGTTATATGTCTGATGTTAGGAGAATATTAGGAGGAAGTTAGGAGAATATTAGGAGAAGGTTAGGAGGAAATTTAGGTTAATGAGATAGGGTTTAGTATATAATGATTGTTTTAGGAGAACTGTGGGTTAGAGATGTCTTTGGGACTTAGTTGGAGTCATCGTAGTTTGATAGTTTGTGAAGGATTATGTATACAGAATTTTATTGTAAATTGTTTGTGTCTTCATAAGAGGATGATTTGGATCTAGTATTTGCATTAACAAATGGAGTTAATGTGTTGCTTTCATGGCGAGGAGTAGATTTGGTTGAGGATTAAGTTGTGGAATTGCAGTTTAAAGTTGGTTATAATTTACCAAAAGCCTACTATCAATTATGTGGAATTATCTCCGAAAGGAATTGTAATATTATCACTGTGTATATATTTTTGGATGTACATATTTAATAAACAGTAGATTAGACGATTTAGAATTTATATTATTTCAAAGTGAAACAATAATAAACTATCGCATCACTGCATCCAGTCATCAATAAATCTTAAATGGCCACTCGACCGTCGTGACAATCGTTTTTCTTTACTTGCCTGTCTGTAGATGTCCAAACACTTTGCACTTATCATTATTACGTTTTTTGTCCTTTTGTCAATGCGTCTGTCCGTGTAACAACGTTTTTATTTTTCACAGCATCAAAATGTTTGATTGTAATTTTTTTTATAATTTCATTAAATTTGAGGGCCAAAAAAAAAGACCAAAATGGCCTTATACCGAAGTTGTAGTAAATTTGTCTTGTGAATCCCTATTTCGACAACTTACGTCTCGTTCGTCCAGATACATAAACACTTTTGAGTTGTTATTTTCATCACAGTGTTAAACAATCGCTACGATTTAGAATGCATTGATATATGGTACACTTTGTACTGATGTCATGTATATTGTTTTAAAATTCTAAGCATCTTCAAAGTAAGAAATTATTTACCGTTGCCTTTTGAACTAGCCGATCGAGTCGTTTATTGGGACAGTACGTCAGATGACATCGCTAACCGACGCGACGCTTTAAGTCAACTCATAAATGAGAATAATTTGTGAGGGAATTTTAGTAGGGTAATTTTGAAATTGTTTGTTTTTTAAAATGATACACGTTTCCCATAACTATTAGACGTATATCTGAAAAGAACATAGCTGGACTGCAAGAGAAATACCAGTTCGTGAATCCAACCCAAACTCTGTGGTAAAATTGACCAATTCACCGGGGTTTCCCAGTTAGATAAGGCTGAGGCACGGGGCGTCCCGAATGGATGGCTAAGTAATGGTTGGGACCGAGATGCTACGAAGAATTTCCCGCGGAAAAGAATCTCTGTATCTTGCAACGGAGGAATCCGGCGCCGGACGACTGGATCCACATCCATTAAGGAAATGTATATTTTGTTAGTGGGCAACTAATATCGTTATCTTTAGCGGGATGAAGAATTCTCTGGACTGAGCAACACCCATAATTTAGTGTGGGAATTTTTGCCCTTATAATTTCGGTTCTTAACAAATCTGGTCGGTAATTTTGATATAACCTTTATTTGTTCCCAAATGATTCCACTGCATCCTCGAGGGTATCGCTTGCCAACTCAAACTGGACTTTGATGCTGACCTGATCATATCCTAAAGTTTTAGAGTTTGGTAGTTTGTTATTTAAAGCTGAGATTTATCCTTCTTCATGCAGCTCCCAAGCTGGATTTAATTTTCGTTTCAAACTTGATTCATAATGTTTTTCTTTTTCCTAGTATCGTGTTGAACATAATTTTCATTATTTAGGACTTTTCCATGGCAATTGCTAAAAAAGCTGAGAAGTATCTCCACTTCATAAAGCTCCGGCTTTGGCTAATATTTGCGATGCACTACAGACACCTTTTGTTCTCAATTAGCTTCCTTTATCTGCGCTGAAGAGACATACATGTGTTTTGATGAAGTGCTAAAAATGAACTGCAGTTATGAAATTTGCTGTTTCACTTGAATTTGTTTTGAGATCCTTTCGATATGTTTCTGTTAGGTATTTTTTCCTATAATATCATCCTCTCCCAACTTCATAATTTATCTGCATGTCTTATTGCTAGTTGCTAGTTCAGGTGAGAACTAATCAGTTTGTCTTAAATTCTATGATAATCATGACATTCTGTTAGTTTTCATTAGTGTCTTTATTTTTTTCCATTTCATGTGAAGCTAAACGACTCAATTCATTCCTGAGAGGGAATATTCTTAACTATTGTATTGTGATATTTAATTAGGACGTCAACTTCTCAACCTCATTTCCATTGATATTTCTTTCTTTCTCCTATCACTTTGATAATTCTTGATTTTTATGGTATCCTTGTTCACTTCCTTTTTTACGTGTCCTGTAGTCTCCATTTACGTTGTCTCTTTATTGAAAAAATTATTATACCCCCGCTCCGAAGGAGGGGGTATACTGTTTTACCTCTATCCGTTCGTCCATCCATCTATCCGTCCGTCCCACATACTTTAGTCACATTTTCTCAGCAACAACACATGACAACCTCTTGATATTTGGTATGGTGCTTCAGTATGGGGTCTTATACTGCGCCTCCTCTTTTTATCCATATCGAATCACAACTTCCTGTTTATCGACTTTGTACCTTTTTTTTTACTTTTATTTTCAAAATTGTGACTTTTTCGTCGCATTTTTCTCAGCAACTACACATGACAGCCACTTGATATTGGGTATGATGCATAAGTATGGGGTCCTATACTGCGCCTCCCTTTTTTGGCCATATCGAATCACCACTTCCTGTTTACCGACTTTCTACCTTTTTTACTTTCATTTTTAAAATTCTGACATTTTCATCGCATTTTTTTTCTCAGCAAATACACATGAGAGCCACTTGAATTTGGTATGGTGCATCAGTATGGGGTCCTATACTATGCCTCTCCTTTTTTGGCCATATCGGATCAACACTTTACTGACTTTAATTTGTGCATTTTTTACTTTCATTTTGCATCTTATTTTTTTTCTGCAACCTTATTGTGTCAACACCTGTACTGTGTTCACACTTGTATAGTGTCCACATCTGTATTAAATCCACAGACACTTAATTTTACAATTACCATATTGATTCTGGGTTCAATGAGCAGGGGTCATTGCTTGGATATTCGATTGCCGGTGTTATTCCTAGTCACCTGCCTGATTGCTTGGAGATATTCGTTCGCCCGTGTTATTCCTGCCTCATTGCTTTGATATTAGTTCGCCGGTGTTATTTCTCGTCTCTTGCTTCTTTGCTTGGATATTCTTTCTCCCGTGTTATTCCTCGTCACCTGCCTCATTGCTTGGATATTCGTTCGCCGGTGTAATTAATCGTCTCCTGCTTCTTTGCTTGGATATTCTTTCGCCCGTGTTATTCCTCGTCTCCTGCTTCATTTCTTGGATATTTGTTCGCCCGTGTTATTCCTCGTCACCTGCCTCATTGCTTGAATATTCGTTTGCCGGTGTTATTGCTCGTCTCCTGCCTCATTGCATTGATATTCGTTCGCCTGTATTATTGCTCGTCTCCTGTCTGGTTGCTTGAATATTTGTTCGTCGCTGTTATTCCTCGTCTTCTGCCTCATTGTTTGGATGTTCGTTCGCCAGTGTTATTCATCCTCTCCTGTCTCATTGCTTAGATATTCGTTCGCCAGTGGTATTCCTTGTCTCCTGTCTCATTGCTTTGATATTTTTTGTCAGTGTTTCTTTCCTCATTGCTTGGATATTCGTTCGCCGGTGTTATTCCTCGTTTCCTGCTTCATTGCTTGGATATTAGTCAGCCAGTGTTTATTCTACAACTTGTTTAATAGATGAATCATTTAGTAGTCTGTTTTACGAAAATATTTCTAAAACTATATACCATGATTTTTAATGCATTTTTTCTCAAAATATTGGATGTTCAATCGCTCAATGTTTCCAACAGATACCGCTTCATTATCCCTTTATTCTTTCCTGCATCTGAATTGTTTGTTCAAAAAAGAAAAAAGACGTTCAATCGTTGAATCTTATTGCTGAGCGTATGCCTCCGAGATACACGTTATAAGTTAGTAGCCCCATAGTCAAGAGGATTTTTGTCGACCGTCAGAAGATTTTATTGCCAATTCCTGAATAGACTTTCCCCAAATCATGTTCCTTTTTTAGCTCACCTGGCTAATGCCAGGATGAGCTTTTGCCATCACTTTGCGTCCGTCGTCCGTCCGTCCTTCCGGCCGGCCGTCCGGCGTAAGCTTTTCATTCAAAGATCTTCTACTCTGAAACTACTAAGCCAATTGAAACCAAACTTGGCCAGAATAGTCCTTAAATGGTCTCCTGCAAAAAAGTTGTTTTTCAGATCCGCGCGATATCTAGGATGGCCGCCAGCGGGGATCATAGTTTTAACATTGGACCCTATGGGAAAACACTTTCAAAGATCTTCTCCTCTGAAACTACTGGGCCAATTGAAGCCAAACTTGGCCACAATAGTCCTTAGATGGTCTCCTGCAAAAAATTTTTTTTCAGATCCGTGCTATATCCAAGATGGCTGCCAACAGGGATCATAGTTTTAACATTGGACCCTATGGGAAAACACTTTCAAAGATTTTATCCTCTGAAACTACTGGGCCAATTGACACCAAACTTGGCCACAATAGTCCTTAGATGGTCCCCTGCAAAAATTTTTTTTTTCAGATCCATGCTATATCCAAGATGGCCGCCAGCGGGGATCATAGTTTTAACATTGGACCCTATGGGAAAACACTTTCAAAGATATTCTCCTCTGAAACTTCGTAGCCATTTGAAACCAAACTTGGCCACAATAGTCCTTAGATGGTCCCCTGCAAAAAAAATTGTTTTTCAGATCCGCGCTATATCCATAATGGCTGCCAGCGGGGATCATAGATTTAATATTGGTCAATATGGGAAAAAACTTGCAAAGATCTTCTCCTCTGAAACTACATGTCCAATAAAACCAAACTTGGCCACAATAGTCCTTAGATCGTCCCCTGCAAAAAAGTTGTTTTTCAGATCCGCGCTATATTTAAGATGGCCTCCAGCAGGTATCATAGTTTTAACATTGGACCCTGTGGGAAAACACTTTCAAAGATCTTCTCTGAAACTTTTCAGCCAATTGGAACCAAACTTGGCCACACTAGTCTTTAGGTTGCCGCCCTGCAAAAGAGTTGTTTTTCAAGTCTTTGCTTAATGCAAGATTTCTGCCAGATGGGAACAGTTTTAACATTTGACGCATAGGAAAACATTAAAAGATCTTCTGATGAAATTACATGGCCAATAATGAAAACATATTTGGTCACAACAGGCCATAATTATTCCCGTTTGAAAAAATTGCCTTGCTTGTCTGCATGGCATTCAAGATGGCCCCAGTGGGTAACATAGTTTAACCCTGAGACCTATTGGAAGCCTATTGGAAAGCATTTAAAGATGTTCTCCTCTGAAAATATTTAGTCAATTGGAACCAAAATTAGACTCAATGGTCCCCTTCAAGAAAGGTGACACTCGAACTGCAGCCCCATCCAAAATAGCTGCCAGTCTGGAATATAGTTTAACTTCAGATAATATAACTGCAGCCCCATCCAAAATAGCTTCCAGTCTGGAATATGGTTTAACTTCAGATAATATAACATCAATGTCTCTTAACAAATTTGAAAATAATGCCTTTAAAACATTGGGATTATTTTAACTGCATATGTCAGCCATGGCCCAGGTGAGCGATACAGGCTCTTGAGAGCCTCTTGTCTAATTCTTTCTTACTTCTCTGTTGGGATAATTAGGACGACAATTGTACAGTCTGTTCTCCAAGATATTATACAATTATGGCAATTCCACAAGATGGGTTTAACGGAGCAATAACGTAATATTGAACGAGGGTTTACCCGAGTTCAATTTTGTCTTTTGTGCTCCGTTAAACCACATATTGATTGATTATAGAAGTGCCAAAATTGTTTTATTATATTTGATTGACATAGCTTAAGTCCATGATGATAAACAAAAGTGGTATATCTATTGCGGGTGTGGAAGGGGCATGGCTTGGAAATGTCAATTAAAGTAAATATGCAATATGATGATTTATCACGATCAACTGTGCAATATTATGTTTTATTTAGCAGATACGCTTCTATACTTTATACATAGAAACAAAAGTACAATATAATAAACAGCTTAATTGTTCCCTTGTGTTCCCCGATGGCTTTGTTTTTCTAGATCTACAATGTAATATGTTCACATGAAGATTACTTCCGGTTTGTTTCCTTCTTTTTGTTTAGTGCTTGTTTTCAAGGAGCACTGTTTTATTACTCTCGATTTGTCTCGTCTTGAATTGAGTGTTAGATTATTAAAAGATCCAGTAGACAAATCTGTTCCCTAGAGATGTTTTATTTGCTTTATTATCCACATTTTTATGGTCTTTTTAAGTCTTTCGATCTTGTAACCTTTGAAACAATATTACAGATTGCTCGGAGTTCCCTTAGGTTATCTTCATTATCCAAATGTTCTATTTTTTATTCATTACTGTAATCATACCACACAGGAAACTGCTCAACCTTAGAAATGCAATCAAGTCAACTAGTCCTTAATCAGAGTCTAGAAGAGCACTGCAAAGTGGACATTACACGCCTACATGCGTTTTGATATATCTTCTTATGTATATCTTTCATCAAAATCTGAAAATTTCACGCATTTTGATGAAATTGTGTATGCTTGAGTTGATTTAATATAAAATAACCTTACCAATAATTTTACACTTTGTAAATAACTAGAAACCTAACCGATAATTTTACACTTTGTCTTATTGATTTGACCGGAAGTCACTATGATGGATGACCATATAATTGTAGGGTTAATCAATAAACAATTTCCTACTTTTAATAGAACTTTTTTTTAGCTTTTTTGGTCATTAATCACAGTCTGTCAAAGTCAAGCACAGCAACTTAGCATGATGATGACAGAATTACGAGCTTTTCATGGTTATTATTGACAAAACAACTAACCATGCAAAATTCTACGACAGGACATGTCGCTTTGAATGTTTAATAACCTAAAACAATGGTTTGGCGTCTTTTAAGAGCAATTTTGTCCTATCCACTCTAGCACAGTACACAAATACCGATGAACGTTTTAAACATACTGTACATAAAAGGTAATACAATTGTCTACAATTAAGGTACAATACACAAAAATAACATAACATGAAGAAGATATATTTTTGTAAGAATATTATTTAGTTACCAGCCAACCAGGCTTAACAAGGAGTGCTAATCCTCACAAATTAATAAAACTTCAAAACTTAGAGCTTAAAATGGTAGTTGTGGTTCAGGTGTATTGGATTGCTTAGGACCCACCAAGCCAAAGCCAAAGAGTGATTTCGAGGGATTAATGGGATTACATACATAAGAATAACGTTACTTCTTATCGTTATAAGCACATCATTTTCTGTATTGAAGTACCTCGACTACAGGCGACCAATGGAGAACATTCAAAAAGTGCATAATGCGATCAGCAATGCAGGCATTTTAAATGCTTGAATCAGCTTTATTAAAAAAAAATTCTCAATTTTAATTCTGATGGATATGTGACATCAAGAACAAAATCCCGAATTTACTGTGAATTTAATTTCTACATTCGGCCATTTCGACTACTTATATGCCTCTTCAGTGCACATCAGATCTAAACAATTGAAAATCCATAAACTGAAATATGTGTAAAATCTGATAGAGAAAAATTTAAGATCTAAGTAGAGGAGCCAAAATAAGCCAAGGACAGAGCTATGCAATTGGGAGATACACCAAATGAATTCAGTTATAAGTAGAAAATCATGTTATTTTCTTTCGTTATATAAATGATATATTGTCACTAAACAACCCTCGCTTTGATTATTTTCTTCATTTAATCTATCAAAAAGGGTTCGAAATTAAGGTTACTACAGACACTTCCACATCGGCCTCATTCCATGACTTTCATCTTGAAATTGACAACAGAGGTAGACTTTCAACTAAGCTGAATGACAAACGCGATTACTTACTTTTCCAGTTGTAAACTTCCCTTTCTTTGTAGCAACATTTCAACAGCCCTAGCATATGGAGTTTAGATCTCCCAGCTGATTTGCTACTGCTACTCAAGGACCAGTGGTCGATTCAGTGACTTCCTCTAAGGCTACTTAATCAAGGGTATGTTACACATACTCCAGAAGTTTTGACGGTCGACATCACCATCTTGTGGACCGCTATGGGATATCTGTTTCCCAGATGACAACAGATCTTTCCCTTTATTTTCTCTACCGGATTTGATATGTTCAACACGGCGGGTGTCCAATAAGAAACAGGAGATGCTTACTCTACCGGTGCACTTGATCTCACCCAAGGTTTTTATTGGGTCATTGTTATTCATTTTTGTATGTTTGTGTGGGTCTTTATTTTATCTTCTTTGTGTCGTACCCATGTTATGTCTTTGTTTCTTTGCTTTTCCGATGTTGCCATTGTCCTTGGATTGTTCGTTTTAGTTTGACGTTCGGTTCTCACGTACTTGTCACTTCTATAAAGTTAAGAATTGACTTGCGTGTGTCTGTAGGTTTGTCATGTAATAACATCTCGACAGCAATAACATTATGTTCTACAATCATGATTAAAAAATTTATAACCTTGAGCTATATATTGAATGGTGTCAGTTGTCAAACAGTTTTCATCTAGAACAAGACTATGCTTTCAAGATGAACGCCATCCTTTGGTGTTTAAGTTTATTTATTTATCGCGATTTTTGCGATTTAGTACTCTAGACTATATTTCTCCCCACTTATGGTTTCTATGGGAATATTGATACAAAAATGACTTAAAAGAAGCAATGAACTTAACAACTGCAATGCAATAAAGTAACAACTGACGCTATATCGATGCAATAAATAACTTTAGTATAATTTGTAACAAAAAGTACTACGCATATGTCAAAACTTTGTGTTATTGTAATCAATAATCTTCGACAATGATTGTTGTTGTTGACATAATTTAACGGATGACAGTGATTGTAAGAGCACTTTGCCCTGTTAATTTTATGTTTGTTGACAGTCTGGCATTCATGGATGATGATAACCATGGAGGAAGCGTTGCTTGACAATTAGCAATCAATTCCGCTTAAACCGGTGCTAGGGCCCGTCTTGAACTTACTATGAGATATAAGCAAAGCTTATTGTTGAAGGCCTAATGGTGGCTTCAAGATGAAGAGCAACAATAAAAGTGTTGTTTTATTGCTTGGTTTTAGTTTCATTTGCAAAGACTCCATATCCTTTCATCATTTATCATGTCATTAAAGGCTTTGTTGCATAATCCCCTTTGTTGTATGATGACTTTTTTATCTATTTTTTTTTTACAAACGTCCTATCGACATTAAAACAACAGCCGTGTGTAAAGCATGGAATTTCCTAATATAGACAATGTAACCAGTTTGATCAGTAAAGTTTATACAATTCTAACGTCTCTAAGGAATCCATGCCAGTCAATCATTCTATTATCCTTTCCTATTAACACGGTGCTCATGAACTTAATTTACAGCAAACAAACAATTGTCATTAGATGTGTCAATATTTTTATTCCATTTTATCCATATGAGCTGCAGTCATCAATTATTCACTGAATAGCGATTTTTAATTAACATAACAATATCATTATCTTTATTTCAAAAAGTGTATATAGATCTATATAGGGACTACATAAATAACTTCGCCAATTTTTCATACAAAATATTTTATTAATTGGCGTCAGCATAATTGGTTGATCTTTTGCGTAAAGAATTCGGAAACACATATGTCTATGGTTTGTAATCAATATACACGACACATCGCCGTTTTCGACAAAGTCGTTTACGACTGCTTTTTATCTCTTGTATCTTTTGCAATTGTTGAAGAAAAGAAAATATCTGATTTCTGATTGGTGGTTTGTTCACAAGACCTGGACATGAGTAATCGGAACATAGGTAACACTAGATTTCTGACAGCAATATGCAACATTTTTTTTAATTATACTGGATGCGAAAATTTGGAAAGACGTGGCACTATGGTTTCTGTTCCAAATATGCGATATTTACCTATTTTGGCTCTACTAGATTCGACGTCACCAAGTGTCACATGTGATCAGATAACGCCAAATCTTCCTGCTACTGCTTGAATTGAATTATCTCCGTTCGTATCATCGTTCTACCTTTCATTGTTTTCATTTTTTACTTTTGTTGTACCTTTTCTGTCATATTGATGTACTATAATCCCCCATTGTTAGTATTATATACGCATGTCTTTAATGAAGCATTGGTTGCCAATTACGGTTATATCGATAGTTAGGATTTTTCAACACTTTATATTACCCTTCCACATGATTTGAATAAATTCAAATTAAGACAACTTATTAAATGGTTTTTTATACGACCGCAAAAATTTTGCGGTCGTATTATGTTATGGCGCAGTCGTTGGCGTCGGCGTCGGCGTAGGCGTCTGCGTCGGCGTC
>MJUU01012179.1:7216-76352 GCA_002080025.1 Modiolus philippinarum | reverse complement strand
TGTGGACACAGTAAAGAGCCTGACACAATAATTAGATGGACACATAAAGAAGCTTGACACAGTTATTAGCTGGAAACAAACTACAGAAAAAATCAATCCTTTTGATCACTTATTGATAAAAAAACTGTAAGAGCTATGCAAAATATGTTACTATCAACTAACACTTTACATCCATAGAAATAAAAAAAAAAATCCATCGAAATCTGATGAAAAATAAAGATTTGACATATTTAGAAAAATTGCAATTTTGGCCCCTTTGACCCTTTGTAGCTCGGAAAAGGTAAGCGTTACGCCAAATCCATTGACATACTACTGAAAGCTTAGATCAAGAGGAATCCAAAGAAAAAAATCCCATCGAAATCCGATGAAAAATAAAGATTTGACATATTTAGAAAAATTGCAATTTTGGCCCCTTTGACCCCTTGTAGCTCGGAAACGGTAAGAGCTACGCCAATTCTGTTGAAATACCTCTGAAAGCTTAGATCAAGGGGAATCCAAAGAAGAAATCCCATTGAAATCCGATGAAAAATAGAAATTCTACATAATCTGCAAATTCGCAATTTTGGCCCCTTTGGCCCCTCATAGCTGGGAAAGAAAACAAGTTACCAAAAATCTAATAGCTGAGTGCCATATTAATTTTTCACAAGGAATCCATTGAAAAAAACTGCAGCAAAATCGGACTTAAAATAAAAAAAAAAAATTTTTGAGATTAGCCCAAAGTTATGCTGTCCACAGACACGAAAATACCTAATTTAACCCCTTTTTGGCCCCTTATTTGCCTCTTTTTCAAAAACGGGTCGGGCAGGGAACGCGAAATTAAAACCCGGGCTTAAGCTTGTGCCAACAAACATCATGCTAAAATTTGGTAACAATCCGTTCACTAGAACCAAAGTTATGCTGTCCACAGACGCCGACGCCAGCGCCATACCATAATACGACGGCAAAATTTTTGCGGTCGTATAAAAATCACTCAAATCCGATGTCGGTGAATTGTGGGTGAAACGGGGTGAATGTCCGACAACAAACCTGACATTCACCGACATTCACGGATGTTCAAAGAAACTGATAAACAGAGGATTAACTCACCTGCTGTTGTTAATTGTACTTGTCAATATTTATCTACTTGTGTATACAAAGTACTTATCTCTAAGTGCAGTTTATTATTTTGGAAAAGCTTGTTTTTCATATTTCAAATAGTTGGAAGATTGAGAGGATATTTCTTAAAAATATTATGCGTATGGCAGAAAATAACTTATAATTGGTATGAACATCGTGAATTATTTGTGACTGTCAGAACTCAAAGTTGTTAAAAGATCATATTATATAAAATAATTTGTTACTTGTTAAATAATTTACACGAATATGAGCCTTAAAATTGCGTAATTTGGTTTTGTTAGGTCTTTGTGAGTGACGACCTATAAATAGCATGCTATTAATAACTTTGAATAAAAAAACACGAAAAATAGCTTCAGAGAAAATCAATATTCACAAATCCTTGCATGAAATATTTCAGTGAATATTCAGTTCCAAGAATTACTAAAACTTTCCATAAAAGTATTTATTATTTTTTGCACGATGCCACGCTCAAAAGACGGTGAAATTCTTTATTGAATAGATAATTTTTCTGTTTTTTTTATGCTAACATCTTCATATATGAGTTTTATCCTAAAGAGCTTTCCAATAGTATAAAAGTTCCTTTTTGCTGTCAGAGATAATAATTTAATTCTGAAATGCCTCGGCGAATTTTGGAAGAGACCACGTCTTTGGCTCCTATTTTTGTCACAAACAATACGTGCGAGCCTATTTTTATGGGGAATCCACTAAAACTGTATTTTGATTGGTCATAAAAATAGAAATTCCATGCTTCAATTTCGTGAAACCCGAACATTCTAGCATGTCAGTATGAGAATCTACAGAGGATTACGTTTTGAAATTAGATTAATTTAACCCACTATTCTCAGTCAAATCGAAATTGAGGAGATATTTTTACATAGGTATATCAGTATATGTTTCGTTGAAGCCATCCAATTGTCGTTTTTTATTCATGGCATTTATTAATAATAATTCGTTCAGAAATACCATTTTTGAAAGGGAAGTCACACGAAACCTGGTTGTCATTGAGTTTATTTTTTCCTCTTGATATAAGCCTAAAACTTGAATTTTTTCTTGAAGAGACAAATAGGATACTAAAACTACGACAATTCTGGTGGAAGTCCGACTTTCACCGGCATTTATGAATCGACCCAACATCAAAGAAAATTACCGACGATTGTTTAGGTGAAATTTTACCGACAACTTTGCCGGACAAACACCGACAATGCCTGTGAATTCCAGGTGACAAGGGTGAAAATTGTCGGACCAGATTGATTTCTTACTGAATGCCTCTGTTTGTACTGTATATGTAGTATTTTACCTGATACAAATACCAACCCTAACAGCCTCTGCATGTCGCTGGTGAATTTTTTTGTCTGTTGATGAAAGTTTGGAATAATCAACAAGAAATTCCCACGCCATCAGTTCCTTTGTGGTTTCCTTATCTATATGTTCATTGTTTACTGTCCCTTGGCTTAAATATCTGATTGTTTTTACACATACTGGGGAGGTTTGTAGTGTCTTTCTGGCTGAGGTTAGAACCACTGACTTTGTCACATTTGATATCAGCAGCATTCCTTGACAGAAACAAACCATTCCTGGTAGTTGTCTGAAACAAAAAGAAGAGATAAGGGATAATTGAAGATATTCTTTTTTTTAATATTTTTTATTGAAATCTATACATTTGTTAGTCAGTCAGGGGACGGACTCGAGTATTATTTTAGACCTTTTCAAGTCTGGAATTAAAAGTATTGTTGAGCAATTTTGACTTGAACAAGTCTAAAATTGATCAGACTTGTACAAGTCTAAGAGAAATTACCATTTTATGTTTTTTGTTCTTAATGGTTATTTGCAATTATCTATCATATTGTATATCACTGAAAAAGAATCATGACTAGTGCCTTGTAATTTTAGACAAAAAGCTATACCAATCTGCAAAAGCAGTTGGTTGATATTGATAATTTTGTTATCTTTGATAGCAATCTTTAATTGATTGTACACCTGCTGTCCTAATTTTGCCCCAGTAACCAATAATTTTCTGATAAAAATAGAAAATTAAACTTCCATGTAATTCCAATTAGGTCTGGACGCCCCACCTCTAAATACTGACGCTTGGCTCATTAAAATGGTCAATTTAGCAAATTTTAGACTTATGTAAGTCTAATTATCCATAAAATTTGAAACACCTGTGCAACAGGAAATAAACATTAGACTTCATCAGGTCTAAAAATTTTAGACTTCAACAGGTCTATGCATACAAAACTAAGAAAATTATAAGACTGAAACAAGTCTAAAACTCTGCAGACTTGTACCAGTCTGTCCCCTGACTGTTAGTTGGATACATAAAATACCGGTACCTTATCCCGGCCTCGTTACATGTTAGTATCATAAAATATATATAGATGTTAGTATGTGTTAGTATACAAAACATAATATATATTATACATCAAAACTTTAAATGAACCAAGATTCATTGTAAAAAACATTTACATATTTGACATACACGAATATCTAAGAGATAAAAAAATCGTACCTATTCACTAAATTATATCTCTCAATACAATTTACAAATATACAGATTAACATAAAATTTTATGGTTTTTTGGCAAAAATGAAAATTTCTGGGAAAAAAAAAAAAAAAAGAAGAAGAAAAAAAATGCTTTCAGAGAGAAGAAAAAGAAAATAAAATAATAAAAAACTATACATTTGTATATACAAAAGTAATTAAGCAGAATAACTAAATGCAGAATAAGCAATTTGAAGTTAGTCTGAAAAAAAAATTCTGATGAATATTCATTAAATAAAAAAAGAGCAAAACATGTTCAGATTAAAATTTGTTAAGAATTATAATTCCAAAAACCTGTATGGATTCCACATTTTGTTAAAAGAATCTAAGTGTTTGTTTTTTACAGCAATACACCTTTCCATATAATATAAATCTTTGATTTTCTTTATAACAGCTTGTAATGATAAGTTCTTCTGAAAACATCTACAGTTAGGCCACACCAATTTGATTTATAGTTCTTTGGATTTTTTTCAGTGAAAAATTGGGGCGAGCGAGCGAAATTTTTTTGATAATTTTATTTTCGGGAAACGGATGATTTTTGAGGCGAATGCAATTTTTAGGAGCGAGCGATTTTTTTAACTTATTTTTTTCTTCTAAAACCAGTTTCATCGAGCGAAATAAAATATGTTTTTTGGAGGATACCGAGTTCAATAATAGTAGGTGATGCTTGAACTAACATGCAATTGGCTTTTAACTTGTAATTTGGTTCATCAAAACCTTCAAACATATTTTCATGTTTTTTCTCATCATTTGAGAGTTCTTTTTCAAGGGAAGGCCAAGGGGTGTCACTTGAAAGATCTTATGAAGAGGGGGTATGCTTTGATGAATTACCCAGTATCAAAATGGAAATATGATTTAGAAAGATGTTCCAGTGTACTCGATTCTTCATTCCATACAATTATAATATCAACAGCATTGTCAGAATATGATGGATAGAGCTAATGTATTGCCTCTTACCTTCTGGCTATTTCATTTAAATTGGACAAAAATTTATTGGTCCAAAAATATACCTTCAGAATGCAGAGTTAAAAATTGGTCATGTACATTTGCTTAAAGGAATTTGTTAAATTGTTAAATGTGGTTATCCTGTATTAAAACTGCATTTCTGGGAATGCAGACATATTTCAATTAAGGCAAGGCTTAGTATACTTTTCCAGATTTGTGTCATTCAAAGTTGGTACATATGTATGCCTGATCCAAATTAGAAAGGAAATAAGAACAAAGGATCTCATGGTATTTTTTATCCGTTCCCTTTGAGTGGAGCTTGAAAATGAAGTCCAATAACCTTATGGTCTTTCAGTGAGGTTACGTCGAGAACTAGACACTAGATTTATTTAACCTCGTCTTTCAGACGTCGTTTTGGTGATATCGCTTAAGGTGAAAAAAGATAGGGGATGTAGTACTTGAAAACGATATCAAAATACGTGTGGTTTACCAGCATTAGAGCAGTCAAGTGCCCAGTTAAAAACTGTCGTTCTGGTATTTTCTCGATGTTTGTTAGGGTGTCCTCGTCGAGGTCCGCGTTTGTACGAAGAACAGTTGTCAACAAACGAACCACGCTATCGCGCTTCAAGTCAATTTTAATCATTGCAAATGTACCTTATATCAATGAAAGAAAATATTAGAAGTTGCATATATTTCATCTGAGGTGCATTTCGAGTAACGCACTGCATGAGAAGCATACATCGGAGGAGCTTCGAGTGACACTACTATTCCGAAAGTTCATGCATGCTCGTTTACAGTCACACCGAAGGTTGAAAATGCCATTTAACTACGAAATTGGTGGTTCAATATACTACATAATATCCATAATCACGCTCTGAGGCAGTCTGTATACTGTTTGTTTCCAAATACTTCCAATTTTTTAACGGAGAACTGGGAACAGCATTAAAATTTTTCACTATCTAAATGCCAAAACGGATGCGGGCGAAAATTTTCCGGATGCTGCAATTTTTTTTTATTTTAAAAAGTCGAAGTCGTCAAAATTGGTGCGGCAAAATCCAAAGAACTATAAATCAAATTGGTGTGGCCTTATATTGTTTTATGCTTAATAAGATGAGATTTGACACTTTGCCTCTATAAATCTTTGATGTATCTCCAAAAATAAAATTTGTTTTTGTAAAAGGAACACTATTTCCATTTAATAAAAACCAATTGTCAATTTCTTGAATAAAATTTTGAGTTATATCACAGTTCCATAATATATGTTCAATAGTTTCAGTCTCTTTTTTACAAAAAGTACAATAATGGTCATTAATAATATTTATTTTACACAAAAACTTGTTTGTTGCCAAAATATAATGATTAATTCTAAACTGCAGCCACTGAAATTTTGTATTTTGTCACTTTAAAAGGTAAACTGAAAATTTTTCTCCATTCTTGCTCATCGGTTCCTAAAATACTAGTCCATTTTTTTGCCCTGTTGGAACATTATCATTTTTTGTCAGAACTGAATACATATCATGGGTTCCTCTGACATTTTTCAAAATAATTTTTAAAAAAGATGGAATAAAAGGCTGTTCAATTCTATAGTCCCCAGATAAAAACTGTTTCAAAGCTTGTTTTAAGGCTGACATAATACTAATATGAGGAAGGTGTCACCTTAGAAGCGAGCGAAGAATAAAGGAGAGGCTCTCACTGACTGTATTGCTCACAGGCCATGACCGACATCATACAGACACACAGTGTACATACATCAGTTTCAGAGATCATAATGGCATAAATTTCCTATTAGGGTATGAATTTTGGGCAATCCTGATGGACACAAATTTTGAAGGTATCTCCCAAAATTTATTGTAATCGAGTTTGGTTCCAATTCGATCAGTGGTCAGTTAAGAGACCAATTCTTTAAATGAATTTTCATGGCATAGGAACAAATGTTAAAGTTTTGCCCTGTTGGTGGACATCTTGGATTGGGTGCAGACCTATGCAATGGAGGGTACAGCACCAAAGGACCATTGTGATAAAGTTTTGTTCAATCGGCCCAGTTGTTTCAGTGGGGATTCTTTGAATGAAAAAGGGGAGAGAAGGGGTTTCCAGAGGTGCTGTCCAGTCTTAGTGATGGGGTCAAATATTTTGAATTGAGCATTTGTTTTTTGAATGTCCTCTAGTATACAATTTTTGGGTAATATTTACTCAATACATAAACAGGTTTTATGTCAATTTCCTGTTAGAAAAAAAACATATTTTCCTAGGCTGTGAANGTGCAGCATTAGCTGCATGAAACCTTAAGCTTTTATGGTATTATAGTGTCTATAGTTTTTTTAAAGTTCATACCATAGATATTCACAAATAAGAAATGACACATTATGATAATAATATCTACAGTACCGCAGCACCCCCACCATATACCGTCATCCAAAGGATTGTTTGTCAAATCGAAGTAATTCCCTGTAATTCATAGTATTGAACTTGTTTTTTTTTTAATTGTACTGCATTTTTCAACATAATTTTTATCGGACTTTACATACTGGAATTACTGGAAGTAAAGGTAAAGGTAATATATTGCTTGTTTTGAAGGTGAAGTTTGTCTTGTTAGAGAAGTAAGTTTTATCTAATGATTACCCTTTTTACCCTGACGTATTTGTTTGTGGATGATATCTCAAATGTAAACGTGTTTACATACCAAAAGCTGCTAGTATTTCATTTCGAATTTCACCGTCAGCAATTTCTTATTTTGTAAACAAATGTGTTAATGTCTTTGTGTACATATGTTTGTATATTTTATTTATGTTCTTTGTAATTCTGTTTGGAAAATGTTAGAATTGTGTGGCTCTATTTTTTACAGAGTTGCTTAAGTGGGAGGTATCTCAACTGAAATATGGACCTAGACGTGGACAATATTAACACTGCACAGGTAGGAGGATCAGACCTCTGGTTAGCACCAGAAGAGAGTAAATATATACTTGATACTTATTCGCAAGAAATCTTCTATGTCGAACTATGTTTATTAATAGTTATAATCAGATGCCAAAAGTGTCACGTTTAAGATTTTTTGACTCACTTTTGAAAAATGGTCACAGCTTTAACGTCTGTATATATATATATATCTAGCCCTAAATGCAACGATATAAATGTGATGCGTATTTTCGACAACAATCCTAGACGTAAACGAAGTCATGGCCATCGCCATTATACATCGCCAAGTCTTCATGATGTATCAATAAAAGGTCTACTTCCTTTTGTTTGCAAACCTCTAGGACTGCTTCACATTCGCACAAAACTATACTCGTTGCCACTAATTAAATTGAATGCACTGTATAAAGAATCTCTAGAAAATTCTGTTACTTACCCATCCTCATCTTTATACAAATTAGACGCAGTTATTCCTGATATTGGTCAACACAGATTATTCCAACCTGTTAAAGAACATGCAAATGTAGAAGAACATCGTTCGTTTCTACCAATACAGTTTGCTAATAAGGGTTTGGATGCCATCAACCTTGCCAATATACTGCATCACAAAAATGCAAAAAACAAAATACCTCCATATTTTAAGGACACATCAATTCCAATCATCTCATATACCTATACTTAACCGATAGCATCTAAAATTGTCAACCATAAACGTGTATTACAGAGCCTTACAACCGACAACATTAAGTCTAAACCACCCGATTGTTCATGTTTAAATTCATCTAAAAGATATAGTAACTGTGGTCACGTCATAACGGGAGACTTGAACATCATCGAAAACCCGTCTCTCCGTGATATCATTGCAAAGAGACCCAAATTCCGTGAACCATGATCCATTAACTGGGAGCAAAATTTTAAACTCCTTATGGATGCTGTAGAGGACTACGCCAGAAAATGGGTTAAACGTGAACAAGATGAAGATCTTGATTCTCTTTCGGAGTGGATTAAGGCTGTGAGGTCCATGATTCTTAAAAGAATTAGTCAGCTACGAGGTTCAATGGGAACTAAAGCACCATCCATTTTCCAAATTCCGATGTTGCCAGATACTTGTCCTCCATTCATGACAAATATGTTGTTGTTTCGGCAGATAAGGCCCTTAATAACATCATTTTCATATGTATCGAATGTTTAAAGAAAGAACTATGCATTGGTAACCCCCCGGGGCAATCCAACCTACACAGCCACTACTCTGTCAAAGGAGGAGATATTACAGAACCATAAATCTGTTTTGCTTTGCTTTGGAATTTCGACCAAAGATGAAGACACCTATCTTCCTTCCTTGTACTGGGTACCAAAGTTACACAAATACCCATACAAACAACGGTACATCGCTGGATCTGCAAAATGTTCCACTAAAACTCTTTCTAAGCTTTCAACCTCCATCTTGACAGCCGTAAAAGATGGCCTGCAAAAATACTGTGATACTTGCTTTTCAAGAAGTGGTGTATATGAAATATGGATATTAAAAAACTCTAAAAATCTGCTTGACATCCTGAAATCTAGGTCATTATTGCATTGCAACAGCATTAAAATATTTGACTTCTCCACACTTTATACTACCATTCCTCATGAACAACTGAAATCTCGGCTGAAAGATATAATTCATAGATGTTTCTCCCGTAAGAACGGCGAACGAAGATATAAGTACATTGTCATAGGCAGAAAACAAGCATACTTTGTGAAATACGACCCAGAATCACAGAAAAATTACACAGAGGATGAAGTGATAAAAATGTTAGAGTTCTTGATCGACAATATATTTGTCCAGTTTGAAGGAGTTGTTTTTCAACAGACCATTGGATTTCCAATAGGCACAAACTGTGCCCCTCTTTTAGCCGAACTGTTTTTCCACTCTTATGAGGCTGAATTCATTGAAGAGCTTCTTCAAAATAAAGACAAAAAAATGGCCTTGTCCTTTAATTTCAGCTTCCGTTATATAGATGATATTTTATCATTAAATAACCGTCGCTTTGGTGATTTTCTTCATTTTATTTATCAAAAAGAGCTTGAAATTAAGGATACTACAGATACTTCCACATAGGCTTCGGTCCTTGACTGGCAACAGAGGTACATTACAATCTAGCCTGTATGACAAACGCGATGACTTCATTTTCAAATAGTCAACTTCCCTTTTCTTTGTAGCAACATTCCAAAAGCACCAGCATATGGAGTTTACATCTCACAACTCATTCGCTACTCAAGGGCTTGAGGTCGTTACAGTGACGTCCTTGACAGACCTCAGTTTCTTATAAACAGACTACTTAAGCAAGGGTACGCTACAAAAAAACTTAAAGTCATCACTACAGAAGTTTTACGGCCGACATAACGATCTTGTGGATCGCTATGGAATTTCTATTTCCCAGATGACAACCGATCTTTCCCTCTACAACTAAAGTTTGTTTTTCCTTTATCGAATTCGACTTTACTACCGGAGTTGACATGTTCAACACGGCGGGTGTCTTATACGAAGCAGGAGATGCGTACTCTGCCGGTACACCTGATCTCACCCATGGTTTTTTATTGGGTCCGTGTTGTTCATCTGTATGTGTGTCTTCATTTTTCTTTCTTTGTCCCGTACTCAAGTGGTGTCCTTGTTTCTTAGTGTGTCTGATTTTGCCTTTGTCCATGGATTGTTCGTTCTTTTGATTGATGGTTTGGTTCTCACTTACTTTATATGGAATGGTCAAAATAAAAACTTCCAAATTATCACAAAATTGCTATCACACTGACAAAGACAATGAAAAATGCACCCTTCATCAAGTTCTGAGTTCCATTGTTCAGAGTTGAAATTTGTCACCAAATGCAAGGTTTTTATTTATTTATTTTTTTATTTATTCATTTCATTTTTTTTATTTTTTCTTATTTTTTTTCTTATTTTTTTTTCCTTTGTCATTATTATAAAATTTTGAGAATTTCAATTCAAAACATCAAAAAGATCTAAAAATTTGCAGGATCGTTCCCGACATCTTTCAAAAGAAGCTGAAAAAATTTCAAGCTAAGTCAGCGACATTCAGGAAGGAACAAGGTAAAATAATTGTGTGTTAATAAGAAAACAAACCATTTTGACAAATAACCCCGAGAAATGTTTCAGATCTCTGGCATTCTTGGATTAAATGAAAACTGGTCCCCAAAATAAGGTGGGAATATGTTTTCTGGGCATCAAGCTTGGCGTATTAATAAATAAAGACTCATTGATCTATTATACAAACCCAAGTGACAAGATCAAACAAAAATCTATAAAGTATTCATAAAGGCTAAAATGAGGTTAGAGATGGAGTAAAAAATGACCTACTTTAGTAATATGTGTTCCAAAATTAAAATTAAATGAAAACTATTCATAACAATAGTGCCTTTATTTCATTTCAAAATATTCATTACCAGCAAAAATTGTATATCTCTGGATATCAATTAGATTGATAATATTGATTGAAAGTAGATTGAAAATATCAAAAACGAGCCCTTGGCAGTTTATTATATTTGAAATTACATAAGGAGAGTTGATATCCAGCGATATACAATTTTTTTGAGTTATTAAAACTATTTCTTTTTTGATTTTCATAAATAAATGCACTGATATTTAGTGCGGAGCTGCTGTTGACAACACCGTTACTAAGCAACGTTAATCACGGCCAAAAAGATTTTAAAGCGGTCCAATAGAAACATCGAAAAAGTGATAACACATCATGCGTGGTGTGCTATTACTTGTGGCTCGACCAATGAAATTCCCTTGAAAGAGATGCAACTAGTTCATATCTAACTCCATCTTCAAAGTCTCGTTGTGTACCACAATTAACTATTCGTGCAAGGAATAGGTAATAAGGGTGAATCATAAGAGAAAAGAATTTATATCATTATACAAGACATGATTAATAGGGCAGAATCATAAAAGAATATATATAAAATCTAATCTGAAATAGCCGTTGAGTTTTCATGATTAAAGCATTGTTTTTTTTTTTGTCTTATTGGCTCATTCAAGATCAGAGTTGTTGACTTCAAGATGAAGAACAATAAAAAAAATTTCATTGCTTGTTTTTATCATGTTTTTGTCTCATGTGCATTTACTCTATATCCTTTCCTTGTTTTTATGGACTAGTTATTTGATAATAAAATTATAAATACATGTAGGTATTTTTGAAAATCAATTTGTCAGATCAATGATAGACTCAAACAAAACTTTGTATTATTTTGTAGTGCCCATATGGTCAAAAGAGTGTACCAGACAACCTGAATTCTGCATTTTATTCCTGAAAGATGCTGTGTGATATTTATGATTATGTTTTAAAACTTGTTGTAAAGTTTATATTAAAAAAATGTTACATTTTTTAATTAATTTTAAGTCAAACACTAAATTCTGGTTTGCCATTAGTAGATAGACCTATAGATTTTGACTTGTGTAAGTATTGATGGCAAGTATAATGGGATAAAATGGATGGAAGCATCTGATGAAACTCAAACAAAATATATAAATAGCCAAATTATGACAGCTATTCACTCATTTTACTATCAGCATTCCCCAAAAAAGGGTTTTTGGCATATTGTATATGGTTTGTCTATACACAGATTTTCTGTGTAGTGACAACAAACTTTTTGACTTGATTCGTTAGGAATTATTTGGTATTAAGTGTGAAGTGTGGAACTGATTATTTGCATCATATAAAGACAATAACAGTACATTGACTTCATAACATAAATGCAATATAAGAACGAGGCAAAAAAATGCAGAAAAATTTGAGTCTTTGGTTTCAGAATTCCTGCTTGGAGAATAATCCTTCTGTTGCATTTATATCACATGTTACTGCAACTATAAGGTAAAATTTATAGATGAAAATGATAATTTTAAAAGTGAAGGAGACATTGTGATTTTCGGCCATTGTGGGTGTTTCTTGTTATCTTTTCTGCCCAATCAGGAACTGGAATGAAACCATGCTTTCTTGTTTCCTTGCAATGTCATGAAACAATTTCTAAGGAAACAAATTGTTGACATCATTGAAAAAACATAATACCTTTTATGACTATATGTCACTAATGTTTATACAGCATAAGTATTTGACTACGCAAATAGAGAGTTTGTAGTTTAAAAGCAATCTCAGAGATGTCTGATAATTGCTAAGCTTTATTTTTCCCGTATAACATGATGAATAGCTATAACCCATTTTTTCATTGTTTTTTAACCAATTTGGGAAATCAGATCATTAAAATGGTGATGAAGTGTGGGAAGGCACGCAACAGACAGCTGCCAAATCTGTATTAAGTGCAACTTCTCTAAAACTATTTAACAGAATTTCATGAAACTTTATAATGTAGTAGGGACTTGATATGTAGATATGCACATTGTCAGAAATTTTTGTGCAGGATATATGCTTTTTCAAACTGAAATCAATGGGTGCAAGTGCAACTCTTCTGAAACTGTCCAACAGAATTTTATGAAAATTTGTATGTAGAATTACGTACGGACACAATATGTAGTTGTGCAAAAAGACATGGATTGTTCATCCTACATGTTTATGCCCTGCCTATGATAGTAGGGGCCAAATAGAGTTGTGTATGTCTTTTCATCGGTCCCAAGTTAGGTTTACACTCAGGATTAAGTTTTTACTCTGAAGGGTGTATGCTATTATCATAAAACTTTATGTAAAAATACATTAGGGTATAATTAAAAAAAATAATTATAAAACTGTATCTATGCTGCCAACCTCACATTTCACTGATCATGGAAATAAATGAAATAGTTCGAGGTTTACCTTCAGGATTAAGTTTTTGTCTGTGTATAGTATTATCACGAAACTTTTTATAAATACACGTGAGGGTAAAATCTTACAAAAATCATAAAAAAAGTCTATCAATGCTTCAATGATTATGGAAAAAGGGTGATATTATGAGGGTTTATCCTCAGTTTAAGTGATTTTGCTGTGAAGGATGTATGCTATTATCATGAAACTTTATAATAATAATAATATTGATAAGAATAACAATAAAGTTTATTAAACCAATCAAGGACCCACAAGGGGCAATGACATCAAAACACACATTCTAGTATTGAGTTTCACACAGACCAACAGTGCAACCCAGGCAACGATTTGAGGGATTATAATTAAGATTGAATGTGGTAAATAATTGCAATACTGCAAAAGACACCAGGTGACGGTGCTTAAGAATCATTTTGATTCACCCCGTGTCTGATCCAGGAATGCAAGTAATTACCTGTGTCATACATACATAAACATAAATATATGCATATATCTATAACAAAAATAAATGAATAAATAAATAAATAAGATAAAAAATAAGTTTAGCACAATTGCTTAACTGCAGGAGACACCAAGAGACGATGCTCTAGGACATGCAACCAGCTGCAGTTCAAAGCAGGCCATATAAAAACATATATTAAAAAACACCCATTAGGGTATAATTGAATAAAAATCATAAAAAAAAGTTATCCTTGCAACCAACCTAATGCTTCTTTGAAAAAGAGGAATATTATGATTTTTACACAGTGCTTCAAGATTCTTTTATTTGAAGGAAATGTGCTTTTATCATTAATCTTTATTATGGTTGCATATATCTGCCTCTATTTATCACTTAATTTAGTCTACATATTATGCAAAATAAGTCAACAATGCTACTTAATTACGTCAACATAATTCTGAATTATAAGTACACATTATTAGATTAGAAAAAAAGAGGAAAAGAGTATTGTTTGGACAGTATCTGCCATCCACTTGTCCATTACATGCAAGTAAGTAGACATAACTTTCTGATTAAGTCGACATAACTGTGTAGCCTCCTGTAAGCTGGGGCGACACATAAGTATTACTATCCGTCGTCTTGCGTCTTCTGTCGTCCACTGTGGGTTTAATCCACAATTCCTTCTAAACTATAAGTCTGATTCTGTCCAAACATTCAGGATATGTTGTTTACCTAGTAAAGCTGTGCACCTGATACTTAAAGTTTTGATTTTACAGAATTATAGGTTTACTAATCCAAAATAGCTCATTTGCTAATTCCATCTTTTAAGCCACAACCCCACCTAAACTGCAAGACATTTTTCAACCACACTTGCAGGATATTTTGTTCTCTTGATATAGTTGTGCACCTTATACTTCGAATTTTGAATTTACAGATTTTGAGGTTCATTGAGACAAAACAACTCATTTGTTCATTTGCTTTGTTAATGCGCAATTTCATCACAACTATAAGTCAGATTCCAACTGAACTTGCATTATACATTTTGCATGTTTTTCAACTGATTTTGCTATGCATCTGATTTTAGAGGTTCACTGAGCCAAAATAGTTATTTCTAGCTGATCTGGCTAATGCCAGGGTGAGCTTTTCCCCATCACTTTGCGTCCTTCATCCGTCCGTCATCCGTCTGTCCATCATCCATCCGAGTGCTGTAAACTTTGCATTCAGAGATCTTCTCCTCTGAAACTACTCGGCCACTTGAAACCTTGGCTACAATAGTCCATGGGGTCCCTTGCCAAAAAGGTGTTTTCAGGTCCGCTGTATCCAAAATAGCAGCCAGCGGAAAACAGTATTGATATTGGACCTTATGGGAAATATTGTTTAGAGATCTTCTTCTCTCAATCTACTGAGCCAGTTGGAACCAAACTTGGCAACAATAGTCCTTGGGTGATCCCCTGCTAAAAAGGTGTTTTTCACTATCACTCTATATCCAACATGGCCACCAGCGGGAACATACAAAAAATGCAGTTTAACATTGGACCCTATTTGAAAACACATTCTAATATCTTGTCCTCTGAAACTACTGAGCCAATTGGAACCAAACTTGGCCACAATAGTCCTTGGGTGGTCCCTTGCAAAAAGGGTGTTTTTCAGGTCCCTTCTATATCGAAGATGGCCGTCAGCAAGGAACATTGATTTAACATTGGACCCAATTGGAAACCACATTCAAAGATCTTCACTGAAACTACTGAGCGAATTAGAACCAAACTTGGCCACAATAAACCTTGGTTGGTCCCCTGCAAACAAAGTTGTTTTTCAGGTTTGCACTATATCCAACATGGGCACCAGCGGTAATCATAGTTTTAAAATTGGACCCTATGTAAAAACACATTCAGACATCTTCTCCTCTGAAACTACTTAGCCTATCGGAACCAAACTTGGTCACAATAGACATTGGTTGGTCCGCCGTGAAAAAGGAGTTTGTCAGGTCCATGCTATATCCAAGATGGCCACCAGCGGGGAACATAGTTTAAACATTGGACCCTATGGGAAACCAAATTCAAAGATCTCTGAAACTACTGAGCCAATTTGAACCAAACCTGGTTGATTCCCCTGCAAAACCAAAAAAATGTTTTTCAGGTTCCAGCTATATCCAACATAGCCGCCAGCGGGAAACATAGTTTTAAAACTGGACACTATAGGAAATCACGTTCAAAAATCTTCCTCTCTTAAACTACTGAGCCAATTGCAACTAAACTTGACAACAATAGTCCTTGGGTAGTCCCTTGAAAAAAATGGAGTTTGTCTGGTCCGCGCTATATCTATCTAAGATTGCCCCCAGAGGGGATCGTAGTTTTGACATTGGACCCTATGGTAAACCACATTCAAAGATCTTCTCTGAAACTACTGAGCTAAACTAGGCAACAATAGACCTTGGTTGGTCCCCTGCAAAAAAAGTTGTTTTTCAGGTTTGTGCCATACCCAACATTGCCGCGGGAACATAGTTTTAACATTTGACCCTATGGGACACCACTTTCAAAGATCTTCTTCTCTGAAACTACTGAGCCAATTGGAACCAAACTTGGTAACAATAGACCTTGGTTGGTCCCCTGAAAAAAGTGTTTTTCAGGTTCTGGTTGATTTTGCTGGTTGTTTTAACATTGGACCATTGGAAAGGACATTCAAAATTTTCTTCTCTGAAACTAATGAGCCAATTCGAACCAAACTTAGCCACAATAGTCCTTAGGTGGTCCTTTGCAAAAAGGTGGTTTTCAGGTCCACCCTTTATCCAACATGGCTGCCAGCAGGGAACATAGTTTTAACATTGTACCATATCGGAAACATTCAAAGATCTTCTCTGAAACTACTGAGCCAATTAGAACCAAACTAGGCCACAATAGACCTTGGTTGGTTTCCTGCAAGAAGGCGTTTTACAGGTTTGCGCTATATCCCACATGGCCACCAGTGGGGAACATAGTTTTAACATTTGACCCTATGGAAAACACATTCAAAGATCTCCTTCGAAACTACTAAGCAAATTGAAACCAAACATGGCCACAATAATCCTTTGGTGGTCCCTTGCAAAAGAGGCATTTTCAGGGCCGTGCCATATCCAAGATGGCTGCAAGCAAGAAACCTAGTTTTAACATGGACTTATTGGAAAAGACATTCAAAATTTTCACTGAAACTAATGAGCCAACTGGCCACAATAGTCATTAATGGTCCCCTGCAAAAAGGTCCAAGCTATATCCAACAGTGGGTAGCATAGTTTAAACATTGAAACTTATGGGAAAAACTTTCGAAGATCTTCTCCTCTGAAAATGAGGAGCCAATTAGAACTAAACTTGGCCGCCATTGTCATTTGGTGGTCCCTTGCTGAACAACGGCAGTAGAATACCGAAGGAACAAAGCACAAGATTACACAAATCAAAGTCCAGAGACAAGGCAAAAGCAAGAACACCAAAAGACGGAAGACCAAAGACACCACATGCCCACAAAACACACGAACGTTACATATACAACACAAAAAACTAAAGCACTAACAGTGTGAACTCTCAATAAACAAGAGTGACATCAGGTGCCCCGGAAGGGTAAGCATGTCCTGCTCTGCACACAGCACCCGTCACAATGCCAGTGAGGCAAATGGTTTGAAAGATCTGTTTGGTTACTGATTGGTTATTGTCTATTCTAACCCTGAGACAAAACCAATTGAGAGCCATGGTACGTGTTACTTCTCTAACCCTCAAACAGTACCAAGGTGAAATTTTGAAAAGCCTTTGTAATCACTTAAGTATTCAAACATGGACAAGGACAAATCCGTACCACAAACATTACTGACGAAGACAAAACTAAAATTAAACAAGACAACACTGAAAACTAAAGCACTGACAGTGTGAACTCCCATAAAAACCGAGAGCGACATCAGGTGGTCCGGAAGGGTAAGCATGTCCTGCTCTGTGCACAGCACCCGTCACACTGTCAGTGGGTCAATCCAGGGTAAAGTCGAAACCGGTAATGTCAAATCAGGGAAGACGCGAATCTAGCTGAAAATGTCAGTTTTTATTTGTGACACTGACATTTCATATCTATCTATGATGTCGTGGTGACGGCCATAGAATTTCTGAAGGGACGAAAGTAACAAAGGCTGAACATATCCCTGACTCAGCAGTTTTTGTGACAGTGCTTTTGCTCTTTCCACAAAGTAACTGTATGTACTGCACGCTCTACAGTAACGAATTAATTGTGAAATATATACTCCATATGCTGGGGATGCAGGTATATTGTTGCAGAGAAAGTCCATTTCTCAACAACGACACATTATAGGACAATGATATTTCATCAAATTAATTGCCTTGATGAGTACAACCCAAAATCATGGACAATAAGGTGGCTTTGACCTACATTTTAAGCTTCAGTGACTTTGGTCAAGTTTTGCGTTTAAGTTCATTCCTCAACAACTACACATTATAGGACAATGATATTTCATCAAATTAATTGTCTTGATGAATATTGCCCAAATTTATTGCAATTAAGTGGCTTTGACCTACATTTTAATAGGAGGTTATCCTTTGCGATAAATCTTTTGGCGGGGTCTTACAGACACATTCTCTAGTATTTTTATGGTTCACACTTGATCTTAGATGGCTACCAGCAAGGAACATAGTTTTACATAGCACCCATACTTAAGCTACTTGGGCATATTGGAACTATTGTTTAACTATGGACTCTTTCACATAAAATTTTTATGTTTATCAAGTGGCAGATGAGCGATACCGGTTCTTGAGAGCCTTTTATTTATTTAATTTTTTATTCCGGAAAGCCCTCAAAACTGTATGTCCTATTCTGTCAAGACTTCCAGGATATGTTGTTCCCTGATCTAATTGTGCACCTGATACTTAAAATTTCGATTTCACAGATTTTACAGGTTTACTGTGCCAAAATAGCTCAATTGTTAGTTCGGTTTATAAATCTGCAACACCTTCAAAACTATAATTTATATTCTGAACAAATTTGAAGGGTATGTTTTTTCTTCTGATCTAGACATACACCTATTACATAAAATTTGTGTGTTCCATGGAACATCCATTTTTTCTGATTAAGTCGACATAATTTCTGATTAAATGAACATAAATGTCTCGTCAAGTCGACATCATTATCTTTCGGCCAAATGGGACAACGGCAGTAGAATACCGAAGGAACAATGGGGTGAAATTCACAAAAATCGAAGTCCAAAGACAGGGCAAAAACGAGAACACAGAAAACAACGACGTTAGACAAAAAAATGACGTTAGACAGATACAAAGCACAGAACCAGAAATTACAACATTCAGAACAAAGGCACTCACAGTGTGAACTCCAGTGAAACTGAGAGTGACATCAGGTGGTCCGGCAAATATTTTCTCCTCCGAAACTGCTTTGCTAATTAGAACCAAACTTACCAGATATAGTCCTTGGGTGATCTCCTTTAAAAATTGTTTCTTACTATCCTGCCCTTCATCCAAGTTGGCCACCAGTTCAGAACAAAGTTTAACATTGGGTACTATGGTAAAACACATTGAAAGACCTTCTCCTCTGAATCAGTTAGGCCATTCTAAACCAAATTTGGTCAAGATGGTCCTTTGGTAGCCCCCTTTTCAAGACGTGCTCTGGTAGTCAACACTTCATACGAGATGGCAATCAGCATTGGATTTATCTTAAATTTTGGCCATTTGCAAAGCTTTCAGAAATCTTCGAGGCCATAAAATCAATTGGAACAAAACTTTGTAACAGTATCTCCATGGAATCCTTTTTTAAAAATGTGTCTGGGAAGCCTCCACCCCATCCATGATTACTGGGAGTGGAGATCTTTGTTCAACACTGTCACTCATCTTGGATAAGTGGTTGATTTGCATGACACATTTTTTCACAGGGGAACAACCAAGGACTATTGTGACAATTTTTTTCCAAATTGCAAAAAAGTTTTAGAGAAGATCTTGAATGTGTTGTCCATGGGATCCAATATTAAACTAAGTTCCCTGCTGGTGGTCATCTTGGATGAGACGCACACATGCCAAACAAATTTTTCAAAGGGGACAAATCCATGAATCAAGGACTACTGTTGCCAAATTTGGTTCCGATTGATTATGTTGCTTCAGAGAATATCTTTGGATGCTTTAAAATAGGGTCAAATATTAAAATAAGCTCCTCGCTGCCAGTCATCATGGGTAAGGTGCAGACTTCCCAGATTATAAAGACAAGATAACAGTAAACCCCTACAATGGCCGAAAATTACAATCACAAGCCACAACCCACAAGAGAACTGCACTACAAAAACACAAAATAGACTACAAACATTAATTACTATAGGAACTCGGGATATCCGGACTTGGTACCGGCACTAGCAAAAGCTAGCGGTAGGATTAAACCGGTTTATGGGTACCCAAACCTCCCCTTTCTCTATCTCGTTTCCCTACAGTAAAATAAACATACGAATAAAACCCAATACAGTAAGACTACTGATTCTATGACTAATATTTTGAAAAAAAAAGGAATTTGACAAAAGGTAATTTAGAAACAAGGGTCAAAGAGTGCTAGCCGCTAAACTTCCGGCTAGCCCAAGGAAACTAGTCTACCGGTAAAAAACTGTCGCACTACGGAAGAAAAATCAAACTCAAAACTTCTTGAAGGCTTTGGTAAAGAGTCGTCATGTATTTCAGTTGACATCGGCAGTGTCAGTGAGAGGCCAGTATATATATAAAATCTTCAGGTCACTGGAATCTAAAGCCATTTTAACGGATTCGTTTAGAATATTCCGTCGATATCCCCTATTACGTACAGAACGTAAGTTACGTCGAAGTTTCTCTGGATTTTTTCTATCAGTTTCTGGCATTTTTAACAACGTTTCAATAAAATCGAAGATGAGAAATGCCCTCTACAATTTGCTGTTTGTGAGTCTCGTCATCTTTAGATTTCAAATGTTCATATCTTCTGTAAAACTTCTTAAAAGTATTAAATATAGATACATTTTTAAAAGAGATCTCCCAAGAACTACTGTTACCAAATTTTGTTCAAAGATTTTTTAAAGTCTTTCCGAAGGGTCCAATGTAAAGCTAAATCCCCTGCTGGTTGGCATTTTGGATTGAGTGTAGACTAGCAAAACACATTGAAAAGGGGACTATCCAGACCAAATTTCGTTGGCATAGCAGTTTCCGAAGAAAAATGTGTTTTTCCATAGTAGCCAATCCTAGACTAGATTCGTTGCTGGCGGCCAACTAGGATGACTTTAAGATTAACAAGACACAATTATAAAGGGAGATCACTCAAGGCCTATTGTAGCCAGTTTTGATTGCAATTGGAAAAGTAGTTTCAGAGGACACAATTTTCAATGACAAAATACCGAAGTTACTGTTAATTTATTTCTGCATATGCACAGGAGACCACCCAAGTCCTATTGTAGGCAAGTTGAGTCAGTTACTCATAGGGTTCAATGTTAAACAATATTCTGTGTTGTCGGACAAGCGAGACACAATTTTTAAAGGGGACAACCCAATGACCATTGTGACCATGTTTGGGTTCCATTCATTGGAGAAGATATTTGAATGCTTTTCTATAGGGTCCAGTTACTTTGTGAAACTTCTTCAACAAGGATATTTTAATCATAATTTAGTCATCATTGCAAACAATTTATGGTCGACATCACAATTTTGTGAATTGTTGTTGGATACAAGTATCCGAGATGACAACTTATATATCGCAATGGGACCGCTATCGGATATTTGTTTCCAAGATGACAACAGATCTTTCTCTTTGCTTCTAAAGTCCGTTTTGCCTCTACCGGATTTGTTCATCTGAATGTGCATCCCCATTTTTCTTTACTATACAGTACTTGCGTGATGTTTTTTTTCTCCATAGTGTTTCTTATTATTCTTATCATGTTGTCATTATCTTTGGACTATTCTTTTTTTGACTTAGATCAATTATATATGACAGCTGCTATATTGATTTTGTCCTTGATCTCAATTTCACATCTAGCGATCATTGTAGTTTGTCTGATTAAGTCAGTTTAATTTTCTGACAAGCAGGGACGGGCGAGACATCTGTAAGGGTCCCTTCTTGTTAAGATCTATCCCTAATTGTGGCTATTTCATGACCATAGAATTGTCTGGTTGTGGGTTTATATTATGCTATTTTGTTGTATACAAGACATGATTAACCAAAACTTACTTTATATGAGGGTATAGAAGTCAAAGAAGCACACTAGTGAGATGTTGGCACTTTAAACAAGTAATCCGGATAACATTAAAATATCAATGATCAAAATGACAAAATTTGAAAGTATGAATATATAGAAAGCACTGACAAAGAACACTTTGCCAGTCATAAAGATGAAAAACAACAATAAAAGCGTTGTTCCATTGCTTGATGTTATCATTTTTGTATCATGTACAATTACTCCATATACGCTGCATAAAGAAATGATTACCTTCAATATTATGATGAAACGTTTGATGTAAATTGATTACTTAAACAACATGCGTGTAACTGTATTTTTTGTATGAGGCTTAGAAACAGGGGCAATGCGAGCTTTAGCTTTATTGTAAGAAAATGACATTTACCACTCAACAACCCAGTAGATATTCCACTACTTTATTTTAGCTAGCTAGGTGACAGGTGCTACACGTGAAGCAGATCTTGCTTACATTTCCGGAGCAACTGATGATACCTACTAGCGCTGTAGTTTTGTGATTCATTTTTTTGTTTGTTTCGTCTTTGAAATGTTGACTTCCTTTGTGTTTCATCTGATGGGAATGTTTTGAAAATTTGATTTTAGACTTTTCGACTCTTCTGTTGATTTGCTCTTGTTTTACATTTGCCGATGTATTCAGGTCAAATTGTCTTCCTGTAACATGTTTGTTGTTCAGATTTATCCTTGTAAGTATCTGTATACTGAGAAAATTAACAGACACTTTTCAAATTTTAACTTTGCTGCTGTTTAATGGTAGATCAGTAGCATGTACTTTGGATTAGTCTGGTTTTGATTCAATAAACAAGAATTACAAACAACCAGAGTTCCTTTCGCCGAAGGGTTAGAAAATGATATTAAACAATTGAAAACAATAATGCAGGTGGCTATGTGATAGGTGCCACTTGTGAAGCAGCCCGTGCTTACCCCTTCCGGAATACACCATAATGCCTTCTTTTATTTTTGGGGTTCCAAAGTGTATCAGTTTTGTGGCTGAATTGTATATTTTTGTTCATTTTTTGTCTTTGTAGTGTGTCTTCATTTGAGTTACACCTGAATTGTCATGTTTTTTATGTTTGAGTTTCCCTTTTTTACACCATTTCGTTTCGTAATTCGTTGCAGACGTAGTCGTACCGTCTTATCGAATGTTAAATATAATGTTTATTACATAAATCACTTTAAGGAATACCATTTGAATTTATGTAGACATGAAACCAAAGATGGTCGTTAAAAAGCACGCATAAGTTAAAATTTAAATATCGGAACAGTTGTTACAGTTTCTCTCCTAATTATTCAGTTTCAATTCGAGATTTTATTCTTGTTCATGGTTGATAAGGATCGTTTTCTCATTGCCATTTATTTGAAATTACAGCTTTTAACATACAAAGAAAGTCGTAAACATTATGCTTTTTAATCAATTTTGTTAGATATCATACTCATTTGACAGTATTCGTTGAACGATTACATCTTCATTGATCTGAAAAAGAATAAGTATAATAAAGATGCATATTAAAACTGTTTATTGACATTGTTACATAACAGTCAGGTAAATATCAATAAATAGGGAACGGGTATGGGTAAATGCGCAAGTGACAAACTCTCCACAAATACATGGTTACCAAAGGCAAAGGATGACAGTGATTCTAAGAGCACTTTGCCAGTTTAATTGATGTTAGTTGACAATCCCGCACCCATGACCAATGAAGACATGGATGTGGCGTTGCTCGACAATTAGCAAAGAATTCCGCTTAAACCGGTGCTAGGGGCCGTCTTGAACTCACTATGAGGTATGAGCAAAGGTCATTGTTGAAGACCTCATGGTGACTTCAAGATGAAGTACAACAATAAAAGAGTTGTTCCTTTGCTTGTTTTGTACCATGTATTTGTAGAGACTTTGTCTCGTGTGCATTTACTCCATATCCTTTTATTCACCATTTACCAAGCAATGGAACAACGCCTTAATTGTTGTTCTTTATCCTGAAGTCACTATGACGCATTTTTTTGTTCAACAAGACTCTAATTGAACCTTTCTCAAGAATGTAGTTTAACTATGTGATAATAAGTTCTTCTGACCATGTACGGTTACTTGTACATTTGTTTGGTCATACAATTGGATTCTGACTCCATGCCTGTCTCCAAGACTGTCAGCCTCTGTGTAAAATTTCAACAAAATCAGAGCAATTTTAATTTACCGCTTCTTTCTACTTCCATTGCAACGTTTCGGACTCATAATTTCAATTCTATACATCACTAATAACCTCTGAATGGAATTTCATCCAAATCAGAGCACTTTTCCTTTTCCCGCTTTTTTCCGGTTTCCATGGCAATTGGTGCCATTTTGGAAATTCTGACACCAGAATTTAATTTTCACATCATATATAATCCATGTGTAAATTTTTATCAAAAATATAGCTCTTTGAATTTCCCGGCTTTTTCTGTTTTCATAATAACGATCACCATTTTAAAGATTCCAAAGGCATAGCGCACAATTTTAGATGGTGGTCTCACTTTCTACCAAGTTTCAACACTCTAGCTCCTACCACCTCTTGAAAAAATGCCGGAGACGCATTTGGGTGGAAAGCAGAATAATGATAATAATAATAATAACAATAATATAATAATATCAAGATTTGCAATTGCAAAGAATAGCTGATATCATCCCTGGCAGCCTATTAGATGACTCTATCTTGTTGGCAGCGTCAACATGTACCTAAAATCCATTTTTCGTTGAATTCTGACTTAAAATGTCAACGTATTTTGGCGCCCATCTTGGAAATGGTGGCCATTTTGAATTTTTTTTGTCATTGCATCTTGTTTGCAGTGTCAAGATTTGCCTATAAATCAATTTTCGTTGAATTAAGACAAAGTTGAAAGTTTTTACGGATTTCTGCAAGGTGGTTCCTAAGATATTGAAGAAAGTTGATTTTTTACATATTTTTAACGCATTTTGGAAATGGAAGCTATTTTGAAATTCTTTTTTTCATGAATTCACCTTATTGAACATTTACACATTCTGTATTCTAAGCAGTTCCTGATATATTGAATCATCATTTTCTAAAATTGTTTTACGTAAAATGGTGACCATCTTGGAAACGGCAGCCATTTTGAAAAAAAAATTCTGGCATGCACAACTCCCAGATAGTGATCCAGCTTTCTGCCAAATATGATTGAATTCTATCCATGCATCTTTGAGAAAATCTTCGGACAAAAACATTGACGAATGATCCCCGAGGGTATTCACCAGCCCAGTAGTCAGTACCTCGGTGCTAACCCAAAAGCCGATTCTATTTGGAATTTTACAGTATCTAAATTTTTGTAAATTTTGTTGAAAACTAGGGATTATCTCTCTCATGCAAAGCTCTGTCCTTACCTGATTTTGGCTTTACATTTAGATCATATTGGTTATGTGTTCTCTATTAGTTTTTACACATCTTAATGAGTTTATGGTCTTCCAAATGTTCAGATTTATGTGTACTGAGGAGACATAAGTTGTCGAAATGCGCATATGCAGAAATAAAATTCACAGTAACTTCGGCTGTATTTATTTATTTGTAACCACTGGGTCGATGCCACTGCTCTGCTGGTGGACTGTTAGTCCTCGAGGATATTTACCAGCCCAGTAGTCAGAACTTCGGTGATGACCCAAAAGCCGATTCTATTTGGAATCTTACAATATCTAAATTTTTGTAAATTTTGTGGAAAACTAAGGAGTATCTTCCTCATGCAAAGCTCTATCCTTGCCTGATTTTGGCTTCACGTTTGGTTATTTGTTCTCTATTAGTTTTTACACATCTTTGAGTTTATGGTCTTCCAAACGATTAAATTTTATCTGCACCGAAGAGACATAAGTTGTCGAAATGCAGAAATAAAATTTAACAGTAACTTCGGTATTTAGTTATTAGAAACGATAATAAAAATTAATCGCTGTATCAGGATGCTGATACAAAAGTCTATCAAATGAGCTCCCAAATCAGAAATTAGTGCTATAAATCACTTCAACACAACCTGTGCAACATGTATGTCTACTGAGTTTGTTCAATTCTGAGATCTTTGAATTTTCCTGCCATTTTCCGTTTCCATGGCTACGGTCGCCGTTTTTTAAGTTTTGGAGACTAGAAACTAATATCCCTTATCTTGGGTAACCTTTTTGTAAAGTATCATCAAATTCTGAACTTTTACTTTCCGGCCTCTTTTGCCAGTGCCATTTTAAAATCTTGGAGACCTTTAACCAATTTTCATCATCTTACATAACCTTTCTGTATATAGTTTTTTTCAAAAACCTTTATTTTCATTTTCATTTCCTGCCTTTTTTGCCTTTTGCATGGCGACTGTGCCATTTTGAAATTTCGGAGACCGGAAACCTTTTCCATGTCCAAACCTTCCTATAAGTTTCGTCCAATTCAGAGCACCTATATTTTCCGGCCCTTTTTTCCCATTTGCATGGCAACAGATGTCATTTTGAAAATTAGATGACCCGACTGCACCTTTTGAGATAGGGGTCTATCATCCTATGAAATTTTGGTCAAGATCCGACTATTAGTCTTTGAAAAAAAAGCAAGGCAGATTTTTCTCGGAAAAAGAAGATTAGAACAAGAAACACGATTTGCCATTGCAAGCAATAGCCGATGTCGTCCTCGGTTGCAAATTCAATGATTCCATCTGGTTCACAGCGTCCAAATCTACCTAAAATTCAATTTTCGTTGAAATTCGACAAAGTTAAAATTTCAATGTATTATGGCGGCTATCTTGGATTGCAAATTTTTCCCATTGCATCTTGTTCGCAGTGTAAAAAAACTCCCTACAAACCAATTTTCGTTTGAATCGGAAAAAAGTTAAAATTTACTTATTTTGGCGGTCATCTTGGTAATCTCGGCCATTTTGAAAATTTCGTATTAATTCCTGTCTCTAATATCACTGAAAATTTATACAAAATATCATCAATATCTGTAAAGCAGTTACTGAGTTATTGAATGAAGTTGAAATTATTTATATTTTTGGCAAATTTTGGAAATGGCAGCCATCTTAAATTTTTTTCTTTTTGGATTAAGTTCTTCCTCTCATGTAAATGAACATTTTCAAAATATATGAACAATTTCTGCAAAGCAGTTCCCGAGATATTGAATCATTTAGGTTCTCTCGTGAAATGGCAGCAATCTTGGAAATGGCAGCCATTTGAAAATTTTGGCCAGTGCATGCATGACTTCACAACTTGTGCAAAATTCGTCCAAATCTGAGCACAAAATATTTTCTCGCCCTTTTGCCGTTTCCATGGCAACGGTTGCCATTTTCAAATCTTTGACGCCAGAAACTAATTCTACCTATGTAAGGCAACTTGCTTGTAAAATTTCATCCAATTTGAGCACTGAAGTCTTGGAGACCATAAACTAATTCTACACATGTTAGCATACTACCATGTCACAGTTGAAATTAGCTGTAAACTCGGAGTATGGAACAAATTTCCTAGAGTTTCGTAAGCTCACAAATTATTTGTTCATTACATTTATGCTGAATTTCGTTACTTTCGCGCTCAAATTGTAAAGATGCTTTTTGGTAAGCGAATCCGGTTCCTGAACTAATCGCAGAACTCGTTGTCTAAATAACCTTTTACAATTCAAAGGTATCCGCCAATTCACAATTGCCTCTTGAAGCGTTAGGCTAGATATCTTTTGCGTGTTGAGAATTTTCGGCTCTATCTACGACTACAAGGTTCGGAAATAATTCAAGACGTCTTTGCTGTACAGAGTTCGAACCTCGAATGACTTAAAATCTGGAAACACAATAACCACGTAAACTATTTTCTTTCCAGCTTTAGCGTTATCTAGTCATGAGTAAACCTTTATCTATCTACCTGTATCTTATCAAATTTGAAAACCAATGAACATACATCTTTTGAAAATATGAATAGATATATATACAAATGCACGTACTTTACGTAAACAATAACATCCTACTATAACCATAGAAACAGTCACTTTTATAAAAAACATTTATCCAAGACATTTATCCAAGAGTTTGAATCCAAGAAAACGAGTTTAATCCCACCGCAATTTTGGCGCCTGTCCCAAGTCAGGAATATATTGGTCATTGGCTTGTCCTTGTCTTCTTATAAAATTTTACTTTCTTGATATTCGGGTTATTGGATTTGGTTTGTTTCCATTGATTTATTCACTTTTTTACCCTTTTGGGGCCATTTAGGGCTTTCTATATGGTGTTAGGTTAATCACTGTATTGAAGACCGTACGGTAACCCCTAGATAGAAAAAAGAAGGGAAACGGGGAATGTGTCAAAGAGATGCTTGTTTGGGTCATTTTAACCTGGAGATGGGATGTTGTCTCCTTGACATTTACACCATTTCCTTTATTTTTCATATGCCTATTTTGTAACCTGTCATTTTAGGTATCAAGTTAGGAGTTTTTGTCAGACACAGTTTTTTTATATTGTACAAGTGTAGATTGTTTTCGATATTTGCAAAGTACTTACTTGCTTTTTAATTGATGTGTCTGTTGAAGTTCATCGTTGATAAGTCTTCTTTCGTTCAATGATGGAAGTTCAGCATTTCTTTTATATTTGTGCCAATGATATTGGTAACCGAGACAAACACCAGTCAAATCACAGTTTGATTGCACACAGACCAATATAAGTATCAACAGAACAATTCTCTGAGTATTCATACCTACAATAAGTAATAACATGTAATACGGAGTAATCACGTAACAACCTTCTTCATGTAAAGCAGCACCAGCCATATAACAGTTTGATTGCACACAGACCAATATAAGTATCAACAGAACAATTTTCTGAGTATTCATACCTACAATAAGTGATATCATGTAACAAGGAGTAATCATGTAACAACCTTGTCCATTGAAAGTTACAGTTGATTGAACACAGACCAATATAAGTATCAACAGAACAATTCTCTGAGTATTCATACCTACAATAAGTAATATCATGTAACGAGGAGTAATCATGTAACAACCTTGTCCATTGAAAGGAACAGTTGATTGAACACAGACCAATATAAGTATCAACAGAACAATTCTCTGAGTATTCATACCTACAATAAGTAATATCATGTAACAAGGAGTAATCACGTAACAACCTTGTTCATGTAAACCAGCATCAGCCATATAAAAGTTTGAGAAGTTTCATTTTTTTTTTCAAATCGGATCTAATTCTTTGTTCAAAAGGAGAAGGGAAACTGGCAATGTGTCAAAGAGATGCCTGTTTGGGTCATTTTAACCTTGAGATGGGATGTTGTCTCCTTGACATTTAAACCATTTCCTTTATTTTTCATATGCCTATTTTGTAACCTGTCATTTTAGGTATCAAGTTAAGAGTTTTTGTTAGACCGGCCTAGTTTTTAATATAAGTGTAGATGGTTTTCAATATTTTCAAACTACTTACTGGCTTTTTAATGGCGTGTCTATTGAAGTTTATTGTGGATAAGTCTTCCATTGTTCAATGATCGAAGTTCAGCATTTCTTTTATTTTTGTGCCCTTACGACAAATTGGACCGAGACCACAACCAGTCATAGCAACAGTTGATTGCACACAGACCAATATAAGTATCAACAGAACAATTTTCTGAGTATTCATACCTACAATAAGTAATAACATGTAACACGGAGTAATCACGTAACAACCTTGTCCATTGAAAGTTACAGTTGATTGAACACAGACCAATGTAAGTATCAACAGAACAATCCTCTGAGTATTCATATCTACAATAAGTTATATCATAAAACAATGAGTAATCACGTAACAACCTTGTCCGTTGAAAGGAACAGTTGATTGAACACAAAGCAATATAAGTATCAACAGAACAATTCTCTGAGTATTCATACCTACAATAAGTAATATCATGAAACACGGAGTAATCATGTAACAACCTTCTTCATGTAACATCAGCCATATAACAGTTTGATTGAACACAAACCAATATAAGTATCAACAGAACAATTCTCTGAGTATTCATACCTACAATAAGTAATATCATGTAACAAGGAGTAATCATGTAACAAACTTCTTCATGTAACCCAGCATCAGCCATATAACAGTTTGATTGAACACAAACCAATATAAGTATCAACAGAACAATTCTCTGGAATTCATACCTACAATAAGTAATATCATGTAACACGGAGTAATCATGTAACAACCTTCTTCATGTAAACCAGCATCAGCCATATAACAGTTGATTGCACACAGACTAATATAAGTATCAACAGAACAATTCTCTGAGTATTCATACCTACAATAAGTAATAACATGTAACAAAGAGTAATCATGTAACAACCTTCTTCATGTAAACCAGCACCAGCCATATAACAGTTTGATTGCACACAGACCAATATAAGTATCAACAGAACAATTCCCTGAGTATTCATACCTACAATAAGTAATATCATGAAACACGGAGTAATCACGTAACAACCTTCTTCATGTAAACCAGCATCAGCCATATAACAGTTTGATTGCACACAGACTAATATAAGTATCAACAGAACAATTTTCTGAGTATTCATACCTACAATAAGTAATATCATGTAACACGGGGTAATCATGTAACAATCCTGCCCATTTAACCACCAATCATACCAACAGTTGATTCCACACAAACAAATATAAGTATCAACAGAACAATTCTCTGAGTATTCATACCTGCAATAAGTAATATCATGTAACACGGAGTGATCACGTAACAACCTTCTCCATGTAAACCAGCATCAGCCATATAACAGTTTGATTGAACACAAACCAATATAAGTATCAACAGAACAATTCTCTGAGTATTCATACCTACAATAAGTAATAACATGTAACACGGAGTAATCATGTAACAACCTTCTTCATGTAAACCAGCACCAGCAATATAACAGTTTGATTGAACACAGACCAATATAAGTATCAACAGAACATTTCTCTGAGTATTCATACCTACAATAAGTAATATCATGTAACACGGAGTAATCATGTAACAACCTTGTCCATGTAAACTAGCACCAGCCATATAACAGTTTGATTGAACACAAACCAATATATGTATCAACAGAACAATTCTCTGTGTATTCATACCTACAATAAGTAATAACATGTAACACGGGGTAATCACGTAACAATCCTGCCCATTCAAAGTAACAGTTTTTTTTTTTTCAAATCGGATCTAATTCTTTGTTCAAAAGGATAAGGTACAATAATTTAAAAAATTCTGAAGTGAAACACCAGGAAATGTGTAAGTTGTCCTTGTCCAGGATAATACTGCAAAATCTTATGTCGATGGCAGGAACTTTACCGTTAAATTCCCCATTAACATCTCCTGTAGAACATCCAGCCTGGTTTATTTGACTACTTGAACTAAACCAGGCTACGGAATTCAGTACGTAGGAGAAAGTGTGAGTCTATTACAACAACGTATACATGAGAACTTGTATCATGTGCGTTTTCCTAAAAAGTTTAAATCCTATATATTTCATCACTGTACTATTTATAAGCACGACACAAAATACATTAAAGTGTGGTCTTTATAACTGGTCGAAAAATCCCCCGATGAATACAAGAGAGAATTCGTAAGATCTAGAAGGGAATATGAAATGTCGTGGATAAAAAAAAACTTCAGACAGCTTACAAATTAGGGTTAAATGACAGTATCATGGATATCATTTCTTAGCACGCTTCAACTGACATCATGGGTATTTCTCCTCCGAAGTTACACCATCGTAGGTCACAAGACCAAATAGTGAATTATAATACAAAAGTAAACGTGAGAAACTCATAAATGTTAGAAATCTATATACAGTTTAAAAAAAACAATGTGCTATATGGGTTTTTCACTAAACTTTGTTCTATTCCTGCTACAAATCTTTATAAAATCTCTTTAAAATGTTCTACAATGTCTTTTAACAGTCCGCTCTATAAATGTACTAAAAGTGTCGATGCTTTCTGCTTTCATCGGCTTTATCCTAGAATCTATAAACCCAATTAACACGTAAAACAATTTTTGAAAAATAAATATATCAAAAAGGTATCGATGTTATTGATATTGCAGGCATTTTTCGGGTCCCTGATAATCAAAAACTTATTCTAGTTTATTTTGACAATCAGGACATGTCTGTCATTTCCTACAAGTATAAAAAAAATAAAACATACGAAAAGTTCTTTTTTTTAACTCTTCTATTACCTGTGATGCTAATTTCGAGAAGTGACCGTTCCACTTCGCCTAATCGCTATGGCCCTTGTGGACATACATTAACGGGGGACATAAGCATTATTGGAGATAAAGAAGTTTGACGATTCTTTAGAAAAGGGACTAAATATATATGGCCTACCTTCGTAAATAAACTGGAAAGCTGTTTGGACATGATTAAAGACTCGGTAACCAATTATTGTATTACATGGAGCAACAGGAAAGTGCATAAAAACATGCTCTTAATATGTTTAAAGATAAAATCATTAGTAAAGTCACCAACAAAATTAATGTCTGTAAAGATAATTTTTATGAGTCACCTCCAAAGCTCCTAAGCTGTTTGTAAACGGAATTAAATCAAAACTGAGAAAACTTGGGGGGGCATGTGTTTTTTACACACATATTGGCTTCTCACTGATACTGCGGATGTCTACTGAAATATATGATGATTCTTGACCCAACCGTTTGGGAAGATTTGAGTTTGATTTTTCTCCCGTAGTGTGACAGTGTTTTACCAGCAGATTATGCTCCATGAGTTAGCTGGCAGATTAGCCGCGATCACACCTTTATTACGTATTTTCATTTTCTCTGCTTTCAAGATTGTGGTCATGCAGTTAGTAGTCTACCTGTATTGGGTTTTATTTGTATGTTTATTATACTATAGGGAAACGGGACAGACAAAGGGCAGGGTTTGGTAACCTTAAACGGGTTTAACCCTACCGGTACCAAGTCGGGGTATACCGAGCTTTTATCGTTGTTAATGTTTGTCATTTGTCTTATTTGTGATTTTCCTGTGTAGTTCCCTGGCAGATTCTAGCATGTAATTGTAATTTTAAGCCATTGTTGATGTTTCCTGTTATCCATTTTAAAGCTTCCAGCAACGTTGCTGTCATTTAAAAAAACTATATCGATTTCCGACAGAATAAATTGACCAAGTCAAGCACTTTTAAATGTACAATCTGTGACGAGAAAAAACTAATTAAGCAGCATTACAAAGATACAGAAATGCTCCAATTTCCATCTAAATGTAACAAATTACCAACTATGTACCGGATTCCTAAGTTTAATGATAACTAATTTTCCTTTTCTTGACAGCGACATTCAACTAGCTCAATATTACGGGATGGACTCAACTTGTTCGATTCGCTCGCGTTTGTTCTACCTTTGAAGATTTTAATTAGCGTAACCTTACTCACATATCCAAACTTTTAGAACAAGGTTTCAGATTTCATAAATTGCTAAATACTAAGAAGTTTTACAGAAGATATGAACGTCTGATATCTAAATATGGACTGACTCGCAAAACAGCTAATTACAAAGGGCATTTCTAATCCTCAGTTTTATGGAAATGCCAGAAACTGATTAAGAATCCAGAAAAACTGTGACGTAACTTACATTCTTCACGTAATATGGGATATTGACGGGATATTCTACACAAATCCGTTAAACTAGCTTTTGAATCTAGTGACCTGAAGATTTACATATACTGGCCTCTCACTGATATTGCCGATATGACGACTCTTTACCAAATTCTTCGGGAAGTTTTTACTCTGATTTTTCTTCCGTAGTGCAACAGTGTTCTACCAGCAGACTAGGCGCCTTGAGCTAACAGGCAGTTTAGCGGTGAGCATTCCTTGACGCATCTTCTAAATTATGTTTGTCATAGTCTTTTCTTTTTCAAGATAGTGGTCCTAGAGTTGCTAGTCTATCTGTATTGGGCTTTATTCGTATGTATATAATACTAAAGGGAAACGGGATAGAGAAAGGGGAGTTTTTGTTACCCATACACTTGTAAACCCTACCGCTGGTACCAAGTCGGGCTATTCTGAATTCCGATCGTTATTTACATTTTTCCCTTGTCTTTCATTTGTGTTTTTGAGTGTAGTTTGTTCGTGACTTGCGGCACGTGATTGTAGTTTTCAGCCATTGTAGGTGTTTTCTGTTCTCTTTAGTTTGTGAATATATTAGTGGATCAACTGAAGACAAATTACGCAGATTTTAATCAACCCAACTAACACCAGGCAGCATTATATATCATTTGAAAGATAATTTTGTTCTCTATTCATTTTCACCGTTCGTTAAATTTGGATGTGGTCATGATTTTTTTAAATGAAGGTCAAAGGTCAAACTTCTGAAATTCTGGTAAGCTCATTCCAGTCACAGTTTAGTCATTAATTTCAACGTGAAGGTTAAAAGTTGACTCAAATGATTTTTATGTCTACAATAATATGTTGATGAACCATTGATAACGATTAGACAACCTTTTAACATAAAGCGATTCACAGGGTACGAATTTATAAACGAGGTCCAAAAACACTACTTGGCCTCTTTATAAGCAGTTTGTGAAATGACCTTGGCCTTTTGAACTTTGTAATTAACATAAATTCCAACGGCATCTTTATAAGATGTTTTAGTCAAATGAAACGGAGACTTAATTGGTCATACATCTGGCAACTTCACTCATTATTGACAATGAAATTGAATTAAAAACCTAGAATTACGAACTAGTTTACATAAAAGTAATTTATTGTTAATAAGACGAAATTGATTATGTCGTCGGTAGCCTACAAACCACGACAAGGTCACATACAATATGACAAGATTTTGTTTTAATTTAAAAGATGCATTAATATCTTGGGGGTGGGTGGGTAGTACTTCTCATTAAAGAAACAATATTTGTCACATTTTTAAAAAATATTTTTTGAAATTTATTTTCTTTAGTACATAGAAATTGACACACATTAATGAAACCCATTTAAAAAAACAACATTTTTCAGTATCATAATTATTTTTTTTAATTTATTTTCTATTGAATAAAAAAAATAGAATGTACACGTTCGCATGCACTGGAAACATCAACCTACACTTCATATATCATCATTACTACTCGATTACTTCAATATCATTCAAATTCATCGTCGTTGTCATTCATGTTGACATCAGATTTTTACAAAGGGTTTTAACGAATTTCGTTGCCATGACAAGGAAAAAGTTCTATGCAACTCAGATTCTGCTTATAACACATGCATAACTTGCTATCGAAGTTTCTACCTTTACATGTGCAGATTAAATCTTGCAGAAAATCAGAAGTCCTTTTCACGGTGAACAATACTGGTTCAGGACCTTTAGCTTGTAATTGCCACCCCTAGATATACGTTGAGCTAATAGATGTTTGGCAATGTGGCTAAAATTTGAATTACATGTAATTGTGATTTAATTAATTACTTGCCAAAAAGGCGTGTACTCTTTGGTCTTCCGTCTTCTGGTGTTCTTGCTTTTGCCTTGTCTTTGGACTTTGATTTGTGTAATCGTGTGCTTTGTTCCTTCGGTATTCTACTGCTGTTGTCAATTACATTAAAATACATGCTAAAAGAGAGTGAATAAAAGATGGCTATCTCCCTTCTTCCTATGAGTATTCAAGAAAGCTCAGATAATTCTTAACACAAAATATTATTATGCCTGGGTATTTTTTATACAAGGATAGGCACCTTTTCGCTCTTGTTTTCAAATGTGGACATTTTGCAAATTGCTGTTTCCTCTGATGCATTTTTTTCATCTTTTAGATGCTTTAATAGAGCAACTCTTGATAATTAATGCTTGGAATATAAATTAGATTTATAAATATTGTTGTATAAACAGTAAAAAATATGTTAATTGTATTTTATTATAATTGCCTAGATCAATATGGCTTCTAATTAGTTGTTTGTCATATTTACTTTCACGAGAGTGATTAACAAGACTTAATTAGTGTCTAATTAGTGCCCTTAGGCATTAAAATTAATCTTTTAAAAACATGTACATTTTCAAATCAAGTGAATGTTTAAGCTGTCTGCTGAGCTTTCATAAATATTTTACTCACACATTCAAGTTACAGTTATATATACAAGTTACACACATGTCAGCTACTTGCAAATTGAAGGAATTCGAAAACTTGCCAGTCACTTAATAACCACCCTACAGTTGAAAGACTTGATAAACTTTTGGGTCTGATGGGTTTAGGCTAGAGGACAAAACATGTGAACATTTAATGCATATACAGTTTATCAGTATTCACATCAGTTAACTTTTTGGTTGTTCGTTAATTTTTTGTTTGTTCTGTAATAATAGGCATGTAATGCTTTCCTTCATGGCTCTTACGAGTAGTTATACCCCCTGCAAACAAACTTTGGGGTATATAGGAATCATTATACCCCACAAACAAAGTTTGGGGTATATAGGAATGACCCTGTCGGTCCGTCCGTCTGTCTGTACGTCCATGTATCGTGTAAGTGCATGTTCTCCTAAACCCCTACTTGGATTTTGATGAAATGTTGAATAGTTGTAGTACACCATCTGAAGATGTGCATGAAATAATATTGTTGCTGTCCAAAATTGTTAAGGGGAGATAATTCGTCCTTGAATACTTTCTGGAAAGGGGGAGTACGAACCTTGTCAGCGCATGTTCTCCAAAACCGCTGCTTGGATTTTAATGAAATGTTATACATTTGTAGTACACTACCTGAAGATGTGCATGAAATAATATGGTTGCTGTCCGAAATTTTGAAGGGGAGATAATTTGTCTTGGAATATTTTCTTGAAAAAGGGGGCGAACCTTGTCAGCGCATTTTCTCCTAAACAGGTGCGTGGATATTGATGAAATGTTACACAGTTGTAGTATACCGACTGAAGAAGTGCATTAAATTATATAGTTTCTTTCTGAAATTTTGAAGGGAAGATGATTAGTCTGAATATTTTCTGGAAAAAGGGGGAGGAAATCATTGTATCCATACCATTTGTACTTTGTCCACAACTGTACTGTGTCCACACTCACTTAAATTTACACTTGCCATATTGAATCAGGGTTCAATTAGTGTGGGTAAAACTGGCTGCCATCGGCGCCAGCTCTAGTTTTCATTTGTAAGCATAACTCTTGAAAATAAATGATAAAAACAAAATGTTGGCTTTTAATGTAATTTGTAATTTAATTAATTACATTTGCAAAGTAAATGTAATTTAATTAATCCTTAATTAATAAATCCTTCATTTAAAAAAATTGCGACCACTTCCAAATTTGACAAACGGTGAAAACGGATACAGAACAAAATGACCTTTCGAATTATAATATAGCCTGATGTTATATGGGTTGATTAAAATTCTAAACTATAGACGCCTGTTTGAATTTCGTTGCTCCACTATATGTATATAATCAGAATACTTCCCCATCAGATTTTATTTACAAATGTTTGTTTACAAAAACATTATCTGTTTTGATGGTACCAATTCAAAGGACCCTGTGTAGTATCTGGCCTTATGTACCAAAATACAAGCAGTGAGAGAATAAATAACCACCTTATTTACCACTACCCTTCTTGACAACAGATGAAATAAACACATTGACAAAACATATCATCTAATACATGGATGAGCAAAATTTATAATTATCATTGGCCTAGGACTATTCATTTTATACTAACGATTCAGTTTTTCACTTGCTTTGATATTCCCATAAAAATGCACAAAACCGATTAGTTTATCACAATTAAATCTGGAACAGTATTGCATAAGAAAGAATAAATACTATATCGATTATCGATGTACCGGACATTGCATAGTTTCCTTTGAGTCATTTTTGTATACAATTCCAAAGAGTATATGTTAGAAGGGTTTTCTTAAGATTGGATTCGGGTTGCAATGGCGGGATGTGTAATCGAGATTGAGCTTAAATGAAATAGAGTTGGTCAAATATTATTTCGATAATACCCCATCCAAAAAATCGAACTTAGTTTTTGACTTCAGATTCGTATATTTAATATATTTTACAAACATATAGACACCCATCAATACTTAAACTATAAATCATGCCACCTATCACATATAAAACAAATATACCGTACTGCTTAGCTTGTAAAATATGTATGGTTGTGGAAAATATTTAAGACTTTTTCAAGAACAGAATATGTTCCTACAGAAGCCGCAATACCTCGAATCATTAATTAAAAATGGAACAAACCGCATAAAACACCTCGTACTACAAACAACAGAAATGAAACGGATAATTCAATTATTCAATTTGTATTGACACCATGCAATACTGATATCTTTCATTGTACCGCAAAGTGAAAAATTATAACAATTTATATATGAGACGTCACTAATTAAGGGCAAACGATAACCTAAAAACTTTAAGCGTTTACTAAGTAAAGCAAAATGTGATCCGCTGAATAAAGATGAAAACTTTCAAATGCAGTAATCGACACTGTTGCACATGTAATTATATCCATTCAGGAAAGAAAATTACAACAACATAAACATGCAAAAATACATACTACAAGTATAAACTGCAAATCTGCCAACTTGATATACTGTATTCAGTGTGAAAATTGCAAGGAAATAAATATTGACCAGACTGGAAGCGCATTTGCAGGGAGAATGCGTGTCAAACGCCAACAAATAAGACATCCCGCTTATAGACAAATTCTGTTAAGTGCACACATCGAAATATGTGGTGTTGGAATTTTTTTTTAAATATGTCCTTTCTATAAAATGAAATCCGACAGCTTAAGAGAAAATCAAAGAAAAACTTTACAAAAAAGGATATTTGAAATATTGTACCTATAATGACCATCTCCCATTGAACAATGTATAACGTTACAGTTTACACCTGAAGATTGTCGAGAGAAATGAATATAAAGAGTAAAATTCTTGTTGTGTTGGGATATTTCTTGGACATATATAGAATTCTGTATACAAATCAACTAAATGTTTGCGTATATTCTGACCAGTGTGGACATTATATACATTATTTTTTCCGACCTAATCTTTCTGAATTGTTCAATGATAATACATTGTCATTAATAAGCTATTGATTACAAAAATTGAAACTAACAAAATGCAGAAGTTACTGTAAATACCAAACATTTTTTTTTGCACAACAAAAATAGTTGTTAATAGTTTAATTTCAAAATAAAACATAATTACAACATTAAAGACATTTTTTATAATCCTGCTGTAAAACGTTTTCATACTTACGGAAATTAAATAAATATATATTATTATATGGCATTTTTTCATATCATATCTCATATTATCCCGAGACATCCATATTAGCCCGAGGGCCGAAGGCCAGAGGGCTTATATGGGTCGAGGGGTGATATGGGATATGATATGTAAAAATGCCATATCATAAACTATTTATCATATGCAGTGCTCCCATGTTATACCGCCCCTCTTTAAAGGCGGTCCCCCGACTTATCGCCAACCATTTTCAAGGTACATTATTCCAAAAGTTGCATAGTTTCTGTTATTTATTCCCTCGATATATCGCCACCCTCACATATCGCCAAAATTTTCTCTGGCCCCAAAGGTGGCGATATAACGAGGGTGCACTGTAATTCAATTGACCAGCTTTACTCTTCTTTCTCTTATGATGTGGCAGCAATATCTATTTGTGACACAATAAGATAATTTTTCGTATCTCTTAGTGATAACTTTTATGCTATCATTTCATTGGCCTTTCATACGATTAGATAACTTGTCAGCCGTGTTTTCATTGATTATTCTAGGGGTCACACATCAGGTCAAACCACCGTATAAATTCTGTGCTCATTGCATTGTGTCGTCTGCATTATTTTTTATTTCATTGGCAAGAAGAAGAAATGAAAAAATGACCTTGTGTACATACCTATTAATTCATTCTCCCAAAATATTTTGGCCACTTGAAATATATTATTTTATTGCTAAAAATAAGTTTAATTTCCTTCCTGTGTTCTGTGTTGATGTTATGATGTAATGTGGATTTGGTTCATTAACGCGTGGAAATTGACATCAGAATCAGTTACCACGGAGACATTCATTATAAGGGTATGTTTAAAGTACATACTCAATCTTCAATATGTATTCACAAACACAACAAACTAAATTCTCCCAACTTAACATAATTGGGAGAACACGACAGTATGGTTTTCAGATTAATTTTATCATAAGAGAAATAGGTTTCAGACTCGTGATGCTTGTATATCGCTTGTTATGAAATCTCGCTATTTAATTACAAATAATAATTAACTCGCTGAAGCTCGTTAATTATTATTGTGTAATTAAATAGCTCGATTTGATAACAAGCGATATGCAAGCCTCACTCATAATGAAACCTATAATTATTTCATACTTAATGAAATTATGTAAAAAAAAATATTCATCTCTAAAATGTGTGTCATTTACTCAGTGTCATTTCATCAGATTTGTTTCAACTGGAGCATGTTGTTTTCTTTTTTGATATCATTATCTAAATTTACAGTAACTTCGGGATTTGTATGAAAAAGAAAAAGAAATTTATTTTGTCTTTGACATACTTTCTCAATTCGTGTTGGATGTGAATTGCCGTGATTTTGGATTTATGATTTTAGAATTTATCTTGCTTCGGTATTCGTTTGCCGATGTTTTTCATAATTTACCTGTAAAAACTTATTGTAATATGGAGTAAATAATAACTTTATCAAGAACACTTTTCCTCTCTATCTTCGTTATCCTTATTCATTTTTTATATTTTTATTGTTTGTATCATTGAAATTTATTTTAGTGCAAATATATTAACGAACAACTAGCCTACAATGAAATAGTTGTATCAATAAAGAATAATCAGCAACATGAAACACCTTTTCAAGCATTAACCAGTTCACACGCTCCACACTTGCTCCAGTCAAAATTGCATTATCCCTAATTTCCTCAAGGCGTGCTTTCAATTGTAGTAGGGGTTTGAAGGCAAGCATTGAAACTCATCTCAGGTCAAAATGTATTTATTATATACTTGGAAAATATAGCCCTACAATAACAAATACACACATAAATTACATGTACAAAAAAAATGACATCACAGACAAGTAAACATGTATTAAAATATAAATAATCACACACATTTCATCTCAGTGATAAATGAATAAATATATTAAAACATAATGTGTTCTGTTGTATAATTTAGAAAATAGGCCAAACAAAATAATGTTTAAACATGTGAAATAGCTCATGTTCATTTACTCTGTTATTTAATGTACTCGTCTCACATGAAATATCAACAGAAATATGTCTCATGTAATATTTACTACAACCTGGTCTTATATATCTATATATCAGATATCAAGTATAGCACTTTCAAAAGCAAAGTACTCAGTACACCTTTGTAGTAAGCATACAAAATTACACAAAAACATATGTACATCACAAAACAGTACAAAAACTTGACAAAAACACATAGAACAAGTAGAACACTCAATTACCTGTCTATGGGACCAGGCTGGTTCCTTAAGATAATACAGGTAGTCAACAAAAGTCACATCTTGTGGCTAGAACTTGTACAATACTATATACAATACTGAAAATATAAAAATAATAATATTCATTGCACTGTTTAGTGACATTCAACCAAGTTGTGAAATACATGCATAAAATATAGAAATTACAGAACACAAATATATTCACTTTCAATGAAATTATTAATAAAACATGTCAATTTCACTGAGATATATAAATTGCACATATTCAACATTGCAACTAGACATTATCAACATGTAAAAATCACAAACTGACTCAATCAGCACTCATGCTCTCTCACCCACACTTTTCTCTCAAAATCACTGAAAAATGGTTAAAAGGAAGTGAAAATAACAAAATAGATACCTTATAGATCAATCCTGCAAAGTTCCAAAACCAATTTGTCAAACAATGGTGAAAATCACAAAAATGGAAAAACCTTCCTTTCATCTAGACATGAAACCCACTACTAGTAAATACATATTTGGAGGGAACTTTCAAAATATTTTTAAACCAATAACAGACTGTCTAAGATCACCAGACCAATCAAAACCAACATTATAACTTAAAGGCCAAGTCACCTGACAAACTCCCAAGCTAGAAATGTCCAATGTGCCCTCAGGCTATAAAACTACATGTCCACATGTAAAACTACATGACACTACATGTCTTTAAAGTCAAAGATTAAATAAATCAATAATTAATAAATGTAAACTCATACACAATTAAATTAACTGTATATTTATTAGTTCCACATATAAGGAAGAAATATTGAAATAACATATTAAATAAATTAAAAACCCTAATTTTCAATAATACCACACAATTTAAGGGTAGCTACATCAATATTAACGGAATAGCTCTTTATCTATTATTGCAATTCATTTACAAGGAAAACAGTTTTCATCAGCCGTGCCATTTGTCCTGAAATGAACATAAAAGGCTCTTTAACAAAAACATTTGTGTCCTAAGCCAGTTAACTCTAAAAAATATCTTTACAAACAAAGAGAGATCATCAAGTCAATTTTAAGAAAACTTAGTGATCTGTTGGTACTATAAACAAGTGGTCAGAATAACATTCAGAAATAACAAAGGATAGTAAAATGCCTAAATCTGAAAGTATGATGATTTATCCATATGAGAAATCTTCTTAAAAACAGTTATCATAACTGAAAAAAATAGAAAGTATATCTCTCTCTCTCTCACCGTGAATATTTTTACGGGCTACATACTGCAGTAGAGACAAACTCCTGTCTTAAGTTAACCTAGAAAGGACATGGAGTAAATGCACATGAGACAAAGTCTCTACAACTACATAGTAAAAACAAGTAATGGAATAACGTTTTTATTGTTATCCTTCATCTTGAGGTCACGATGAGACATTCGATAAAGAGCTTTGCTCATACCCCATAGTAAGTTCAAGCAGCCCCTAGCACCGGTTTGAGCAAAATTCATTGCTAATTGTCCAATTATGTCACGTTCATGACTTGTTTTGCAAATAACTAATTAAAATTTTTGGAACACCATTGATAAAATTATTGTAAAATGTGATTGCACAAATAATAAAAAAATAATTAATAAATTAAAAGCCAAAACCAGCTAAGAGCAGAGCTATGCAAGAGGGAGATACTCTTTAGTTTAACGCAAAATTTTCAAACATTTAGATATTGTAAGTTTCCAGATAACATCAGTTTTCGAGTCAGCACGGAAGTACTGACTACTGGGTTGGTGATTACCCTCGAAGACTAACAGTCCATCAGCAGAGGTATATGCAAACTGGTGATCAATAACAAAATACCGAAGTTACTGTGAATTTAGTTTCCGCATATGGCCTTTTGGACAACTTATGTCTCTTCAGTGCAGATCAAATCAAATATACGGAAGACCATTTATAAAAAAAATGTAAAATCTGATTGCACGGATAACAAAAAAGAACTAAATGGAAAGCCGAAAGCAGCTAATGACAGAGCTAGATGCAACAGGAAGATACTCCTTAGTCATTTTCCAACATTTAGATATTTTCGATTTCCAGATAAAATCGGTTTTCGGGTCAGCACTGAAGTACTTAATACTCGGATGGTGAATACCCCCGAGGATAGTCTTCCATCAAATGGATGCAGGTTCGTCAACAAACATTAAACTGAGTGGCAAAGTGCTGTTACTATAATTGTCATCCGTCGCCCGATAAAAGGGTTACTGTCCTAAGCTAATGGAAAGATACAACAGATAGACAAACATAGGACGCTTATCACGTCAATTGTTAGAAAACTTGGTATTATAATAAAGAGATGTGGGCACTATAATTAGGTGGTCAGAATAACATATGGAAATTACAAAAGATAAAGAAATGATAATATTTTAAAGTTTGATAGTGTTATTCACACTACCAATACACTATAATTTATATTGTTTCTTTTTCAAAATACACTATTTGGGTTGAAAAAGATATTTATTTGTTTATTTGTAAAAATCAACGAGAACTACATATGTATATAAACCGAGTTGCAATGAAAACGCAACACCTGATATTTTTGCCCTAAAGTTTCTATTTCTAGTTATGGAATGTTTTTTGCTCAATAAGTGAGCGAAGGTTCTGCAAAACATTTTTTTTTGTTTTCATGGGTTTTTTTTCTGTCCACTCTTGAAAAAATTGTCACAACATCACTTTTTGTGCAAGTGGTCAAAACCACAACTCCTAATTTTCTTAATGTAATCACACTGACGAAAATGTGAAGAAAGAAGACTCATTGTTCCTGGACATGTGATGATATGATAAATGCACTCTATCTTTTGCTGGACAACATTTTGTTCGTCTTGGTAACATTATTTATCAACAGGTCATATATATTACGATAGTACCTCTCATTGCAGATCTTTTTGTGTTCTGTTACGAAAAAAACTTCAAAGCGGAACAATACGAAACAGTGATAAATTTATTTCTATTTTCAATGATAACAGCAGGTATATTGACGATATCCTACTATTAACAATCCCCAGTTTTAAAATTATGATTATCTAGACATCATTTACCCACAAGAACTGAAATTAAATAAAGCTAACAAGGATTATAAATACTGCCCTTTTCTGGATCTAACTATCATAACTGACTCTTGTAAAAATAAAAACTAAAATATTTGATAAAACGGATAATTTCTATTTCACTATTACTAATTCCCCTCTCACTGACGGCGACAATCCTCTAGCTTCACCCTATAGGGTGTACATTTCTCAACTAGTACGGTTCTCACTTGTTTGTTCTACTCTTGACGATTTAAGGACCGTAACCTTACTATCACAGCCGAACTTTTGCAAAAGGGTAACAGATTTCATTAGATGTTGAATACATTTAAGAATGTGAACATTTGAAATCTAAATATGGTTTTACTTGCAAACAGCTTATTACTAAGGACATTTCTAATCCTCGTTTTTTTTTTATTGAAACGTTGTTTAAAAATGCCGGAAACTGATTAAAGATCCAGGAACGCTTGGACGTAACTTACATTCTTTACGTAATAAGAGATATCGGCAAGAAACTCTGCTTGCATCCGTTCAATTAGCTTTGAGATCTGGTGACCTGAAAGTTTTACACACATACTGGCCTCTCACTGATACTGTCGATGTCTACTGAAATAAATGATGATTCTTGATCAAACTCCTCGGGAAGTTTGAGTTTGATCTGTCTTCCGTAGTGCGATAGTGTTTTACCAGCAGACTAGGCTCCTTGAGCTAGCCGGCAGTTTAACGGCGAGCACCCCTTGACCCATCTTTGAAAATTACATTACGTATTGCCATTTTCTCTCCTTTCAAGAATGTGGTCACGGAGTTAGTAGTTTACCTGTATTGGGTTTATTTGTTTCTTTTTTATACTATAAGGAAACGGTACAGATAAAGGGGAGGTTCGGGTACCCATAAACTTGTTTAAAGGGGAGATTTGGGTACCCATAAACTGGTTTAACCTACTATTGGCTTTAGCTAGTGCCGCTACCGGCTGTCCCGAGTTCCTATCGTTTTTAACTTTGATCTTTGTCTTATTTGTGTTTTTCCTGTGTAGTTTCCTGGAAGATTGTGGCATGTTATTGTAATTTTCAGCCATTGTAGATGTTTCCTGTTATCCACTGTTTTCCATTTCAGAGATACACATATGTGCCATTAATGCGTAAGGTTTAAAAGCTAAACAAATAAGAGATTTCATGAATGACTCCAAAATCAAGTAATCGATATAGCGTGTATTCAAGACAGCCATTTTCATAAGCACATAGAAAATGAATTGAAACGAGAAACTAGAAATAAACATTTTGTCAGTAATTGGACATTAGCAAGTAGGAGGTCTATAAAGTGATAAGCAGTAATCTAAAATTTAATATAATAGATGAATATAAGGATAAAAAGGGTAGAAAAATATGACTACATATTGCACTATTTTGTGCTATAATATTCCTCTGAAAAAGTTAATGCACCAAACAATGAGACAGATAGAAATAAATTTTTCAAACTTTCAGATGATTTTATAAACATGCAAAAGGTACATTCATTATAGGAAAAAGATTAAATTCCCAAAAAGCTAAAGTAGGCACATCGAAATTTGCCGCAGCTTTAATCGCTGTTGCTATATTGTTATGAATAAGACCATAATAAAGCATATATGTATCAGTTTCTAATTTTTTGCTGCTACTCTGAGTATATTTACTGAAAAAAATCAAAGTTCAAATAAAAATATTTTCCATAGAACTTAATTTTATTTCAATCAAATTTTAAAGAAATGTAATGTGGGAGTGATGGGCGAATGATTTACCCAAACCAACAAATTAATGAAAAGACACTAAATGCATTGCCGATGGATTACTTATTTGCATACAGGGTGCTTGTTTGTTGTTTATTCGGATGACCAATGAACAAACAGAATTTGATTTGTTTACCGATTTACATAAAAACGTTTGGGTGAAACAACGGCAGTAGAATACCGAAGGAACAAAGGAGTTGAAGTTACAAAAATTGAAGTCCAAAGACATGGCCAAAACGAGAACACATAAAACAATGATGGATAAAAATGAGAATAAAATTTACAGAACCAATGCCCACTTAACATTTATTTTAATTTAGATACATTTGATTTCAGGTAAAAAGTTTTTGTTGATACTTAATCAAGTAATTACATAATTACTCTTTTGCTACCAAATCGAGATCAACTCCCGATCCACGTGTTTTTTTGTTAATCGATAGACCCCCGGACATCACAAGGCTAAATACAGGCAAAAGGTGCTCAGTTAACCAAATACACTCCCTCTGTTTTCGACTCAAATTTTCTGTTAAAATAACATAGAAAGGTAATGGAAAACTTTTTCATCCTTTGTTGTAAAATTATTGTAATGCATGGCATGAAGCGGCAAAAAAATTAGCTCTCCATTGGTGTATGCCATGTTATCCTTAAACATTTACTGAAAAAGTTTTTGGAGAAAAGTCGCGGCAAAGTTCGTTGTGTCTACTTTAGTAGAATTGATATGTTTCTATCAATTAAAATTTTATACCCAATGTAAAATCTTGCGATATAAAACTTGCATTAATCAAATTAACTGATACTCGAGCAGAATCATTGAAATTGGAAAACGCAAAAGTGAAAAATCAAGGCCCGGGGTACTGAAAACTTAATAATTAAATTCTAGAAGATGAACATCATCTACCAGTCATTTTATGATTTTCAGGTTTTTTTTGTTTTTTTTTGAAACGTGAGTTACGAATAGTTTTTTATGCAAATTTAACTGGTGTTTTTATAGTATTTTAATATATAAGACTCCAGACTCTATAAATATATATGATTGTCGTCATTTTATAATAAATGACCTTGTTAAATGCAATTTAAATTAAAGAGATGGGGAAGTGTATATGCGACATCTGTTGAATCAGGAATTGGTTATTTTTGCTGCTCTTCAAGTGATCATCATGGCTATCTTATGTCTTGCATCCATCAAACAGAGCACAACATTTCTTTGGTGAGGAATTGCCATAAAAATAGATGTGTTGATTTCAATTTAAGACAAATACAAGATGTTATAGACTATGCAAATAAATTAAAAGTAGGGACAATTTTGTTTTTGATTTTACCAAAGCGTTTGATAGGTTACTTTCGAAAAGTATGTATGAGAGACTTAAACAATTTGACTTCAAAAATAGAGGACCTACAAAAGAAAAAAGTCGGAAAAAATGAATAACCCGAGTAATTTGTAATGTCAAATCTACTACCCATTATGTAGTTGCAGAGAAAGTTAATTGCATATTGGTAAAAACTAATAAAATTGTATATTAGTAATTGTTAGGGAACTCGGGTTTCAAAGGAAACTAAGTAAGAGTTTGCAAGGTTGAAAGCTAGATTGTACAAACGTTGTTCCCCTAATTCCGATAGCCGATCGTTGATAGTGAAATTGTTTACATTGATGACAAAGAAATATGTAAGTTTACACCTGTTAAGTATAAAAAATGCTTTATATTATATCGTGAAATATGTGTAGTGTGACGCATCTTATATACTGTATATACTGTATTTTGTGTGAGTTGTGAGAACAAGAATATAATTATTTGCATACCGATATATTGTAATGGTAGTGAGTGAACATGTATGTGATCTCCAGCATGGTAGGAGTTTGTCTGAATTTTATATCTTATTTCCAAAGCCACTAGGTGAATCAACAATTTGATCGTTTACTGAATATCTACATTTTCCATATGGATCAAAAGTTTGACATTGTACTTACCACGTCAGTGAAATATTATACCACTTCTTGTTAGACATATGTTTATCAACTTACTCAGTTCTACATTGAAAACAGAAACACAAGAAATATTCAATTCCATGAATTATCTAAACAATATCTTTGTTGTATCTATAGAACAAAAGAAGGTAGAAAGTCAACATATGTTTCTCTAGTGATAATTCGATATGCCATGCACATCTTGTTGATAATTTTTGCAAAGGGAAAAACAAATAAAAGCATTTAATAAAAATATCAATTAAATGTTTCATTGCCGAGTCCGTTTTTGGTTTGAACACTTGCTTTGTTTATGTCTGTTAAATCAAGTGTTGTAACTTTTAAGAAACTCAAGATCCCTGCGAGCAGAGTTGTGAGTAACTCACGAGTAGGTACTCGCGTGCTCATTTCATTATATTGCTGCTGTGATGGTGGTTGTGGTTGATGACGTATACGGTGGTGGAGGTGGTGGTGTCTAAAAAAGCTTTAAAGCGTACCTTTTTGTTTAAAAACAATAAAATGAAATAGAACAAGTGATAACTGTGTTCGCAAGCGAAACACAAAAGTCTCCCAAACGAACTCCCATATCGGATTTCAAGGCATTACGAGACTAACTAAGAAAAAAAATTTGGCAGGGGTGGCCCTTATAACCTATGTAATTCATACTTCTCAAAATTCCTATTTTTTATCACAAAACTCAATTTCTAAACCAAAAAAAATACATTTCAGCTTTTGTTTCCATGGCAACCAAATGCTCTTTTGTCCATTACACCCTATTTCAGACCTCTTTCCAAAGAAAATTTGGGCAGGGGTTCCCCTTAAAACCTATGTAATACATATTTCTCAAAATTCCTCTTTTTAATCAGAAAACTCAATTTTTCTACAAAAAATATGTTTATGGTTCTGTTTCCTTAACGTATGCTCTTTTGTTCATTACACCTTATTTCAGACCCTTTCCAAAAAAAAACCAAAAAAAATTGGGCAGGGGTTTCCCTTATAAGCTATCTAATACATTTTTCTCAAAATTCCATCTTTTTTATCAGAAAACCTGATTTTTCCAGAAAATTAGTTTCTGGTTTTGTTTCCATTACAACAAATAGCTCTTTTGTCCATTAAACCCAATTTCAGACATCTTTCAAAAGAAAATTTGGGCAGGGGTTCCCCTTATAACCTATTGAATACATATTTCTCAAAATTTCTTTTTTTATGAGAAAACTCAATTTTTCAACAAAAAAAATATGTTTATGGTTTTGTTTCCATGGCAACAAAGTCCTCTTTTGTCCAATTCACCCATTTTCTGACCCTTTCCAAGAAAATTTGGGCAGGGTTCCCCTTATAAGCTATGTAATACATATTTCTCAAAATTCCTTCTTTTTATCAGAAAACCTGATTTTTCAAAAAAAAAAAAATAAGTTTCAGCTTTTGTTTCCATGGCAACCAAATGCTCTTTTGTCCATTACACCCTATTTCAGACGTCTTTCCAAAGAAAATTTGGGCAGGGGTTCCCCTTATAACCTATTGAATATATATTTCTCAAAATTTCTTTTTTTATGAGAAAACTCAATTTTTCAACAAAAAAATATGTTTCTGGTTTTGTTTCCATGGCAACAAAGTCCTCTTTTGTCCATATCACCCATTTTCTGACCCTTTCCAAGAAAAATTTGGCAGGGGTTTCCCTTATAAGCTTTGTAATACATATTTCTCAAAATTCCTTCTTTTTTTGTCAGAAAACCTGATTTTTCAAAAAAAAATAAGTTTCAGCTTTTGTTTCCATGGCAACCAAATGCTCTTTTGTCCATTACACCCTATTTCAGACATCTTTCCAAAGAAAATTTGGGCAGGGGTTCCCCTTATAACCTATGTAATACATATTTCTCAAAATTGCTCTTTTTAATCAGAAAACTCAATTTTTCTACAAAAAAATATGTTTATGGTTTTGTTTCCATGGCAACAAAGTGCTCTTTTGTCCATTAAACCCAATTTCAGACCTCTTCCAAAAGAAAATTTGGGCAGGGGTTCCCCTAATAACATATGTGATATGTATTGCTGTGATCATAATATAATCATTAGCATAAACTATTATTTTCTAAAAATTTCCTTTTTTTGTTTGGTTTCCATGACAACCAAAATTATTTTGAAAGTTCCAATGCTGTAGAACCCTTTCTTACATCAAAAACACCTTTCCTATGGATTTCATGAAGCTAGTATTCAAACTTTTTGAGATGCAGTGAGAAATAGGGTGAAAAATATCCAAAATTTCATTTTCCCATAGGGTTAACATTGCAGACCCATCCCCTTTTTGAGCCCCCCAAATATACCCCTAATAAACCCCTTTTCAAAAATTTTTGTTTTAGGCACAACTAGATATATGGGACCAACATCCTACAAAGTTTCAAAGTTCTATGTCAAATGGTCTCTGAGATCTTGTTCGGACAAGTTCATCCGGACGAGAATAAAGAAAGCGGAATAATAACAAGTAATAACTGTGTTCGCAAGCGAAACACAAAAGTCTCCCAAACGAACTCCCATATCGGATACCAAGGCATTACGATACACCCTTTTGAAAAAAATTTGGGTAGGGGTTTCCCCTCATAACCTATGTAAAAAAAAATTCTGGTTTTAATGACAACCAAATGCTCTTTTGTCCATTACATACAATTTCAGACCCTTTCCAAAAAAAAATTTCGGCAGGGGTTCCCCTTATAACCTATTTTATACATATTTCTCAAAATTCCTTTTTTTTTGTCAGCAAACTCAATTTTTCAACAAAAAAATACGTTTCTGGTTTTGTTTCCATGGCAACAAAGTGCTCTTTTGTCCATTACACCCAATTTCAGACCCTTTCCAAAAAATTTTGGCAGGGCTCCGTCTTATAAGCTATGTAATACATATTTCTAAAAATTCCTTCTTTTTTATCAGAAAACCTGATTTTCCCCAAAAATATGCTTTTGGTTTTGTTTCCATGGCAACCAAATGCTCTTTTGTCCATTACATCCAATTTCAAATCTCTTTCCAAAGAAAATTTGGGCAGGGGTTCCCCTTATAAGCTATGTAATACATATTTCTCAAAATTCCTTTTTTTGTCAGAAAACTCAATTTTTCAACAAAAAATATGTTTCTGGTTTAGTTTCCATGGCAATAAAGTTCTATTTTATCCATTACACCCAATTTCAGACCCTTTAAATAAAAAATTTTGGCAGGGTTTCCCCTTATAAGTTATGAAATACATATTCCTCAAAATTCCTTCTTTTTTATTAGAAAACCTGATTTTCCCAAAAAATATGCTTTTGGCTTTGTTTCCATGGCAACCAAATGCTCTTTTGTCCATTACATCCAATTTCAGATCTCTTTCCAAAAAAAATTTGGGCAGGGGTTCCCCTTATAACTTATTTAATACATATTTCTCAAAATTCCCTTTTTTATGAGAAAACTCAATTTTTCAAAAAAAAAAAATATGTTTCTTGGTTTTGTTTCCATGGCAACAAAGTGCTCTTTGGTCCATTACACTTAATTTCAGACCCTTTCCCCCAAAAAACCTAAGTAATACACATTGCTGTAATTAAAATACTATTATCAACAGAAACTACTATTTTCCCAAAATTTCCATTTTTCTGTATGGTTTCCATGGCAACAGTAGTTATTTTGAAATTACCAATGCTGTGGAACCCTTTCTTACATGACCCTAAACTTTCTGATCAAGTTTCATGGAGCTAGTGTTAATAGTTTTTGAGAAACAGTGAAGAAAATGAAGAAAAACTTTCAAAATTTCAATTTCCCATAGGGTTACTATAGGACTACCCCATCCCTTTTTGATACCCTCAAACGTACCCGTAATGGACCCCCTTTTGAAAACTTTTTAATGATTGCACATCTAGATACATGGGGCCAATAGTATGCAAAGTTTAAAACCTCTAGGTCTTATGGTCTATGAGATCTGCTTCGGACAAGTTCATTGCGACGAGAAGAAAGAAAGATGGAATAATAATAATAATAATAAGAAACGCAACAAAAACAATAAGTCTCCCAAACTTCGTTTGGGAGACTTAATAAGATAAAAAAAAAACTGATAAAATATAATTAATAAGAAATTAATAAGAAAAAAGTTTTTTTAATTATTATTTTTCAAGTAAACGTACAAAAATTTCATTGTAAAAACATGGAAGGTAATATTAAGTTTAACCGAAATGTAATATTTTATCCAGTGGACTAGAAAAATTTCTTTTTGAATAAACATATCGTATTTATCAGTAATATGTATGAGTTTCCTTTGATCTCTTGAGGCAAATATTTTCAGTATTTGCTACTGCCCGAATACGAAAAAATATGGCAAAAAGTAACTTAAGCCACGCCTATAATGTCAATAAGTGCATCAATGTAAACAAAAATATACATCTACAGAAACCGTAAAAGTTCGCACAATTTATTTTACTAATAGTCAATTATATTGTAATGTAGTTAAATTCCCCACTGGTGACCTCTTTGTATATAGGGATTTAAATGACCAGTGACATGTATTTTACTGGTAGTGACCAGTTGTAACTTATAAATAAACAAGACAAACAGGTTGTGTTTTTTGTTGTGTTTATAAATAAACAAGACAAACAGGTTTTGTTGTTTGTTAGGCAAGTTTTTATCTGGGAGTGACAGTTGTTACCAGGCTGAGCAAGTGTTCAGATGTATTCAGTATAAGTGCCGTCCTACAAGAAAATAGCAGATATTGCTAGAGTTGATATAATTTGATATCAGGAATGGTCATGGCAGGACTCATTCAATTAAATTTTCAATTTCATCAGAGCAATATATTCTCAGGTAGTTTTGTACTATTATTTGGTTGTCCAAATTGTCCCAGTTCAGTTTGCCCAATTGAAATTCGTTATAATTATGGCGGTTTTTCGTATAAACGGGTTGTCATTTTGTATAAATGGCGCGGTTCAATATCTTTCGTGACATATGGCGTATTTATTCCCTATATATTCAGTAGTCCTTTAATTCTTTCACAGGGGACCCTGGTGACATTAGTTGGAAATGTATGATGTTGTGAAAGGATTATATCCATATGGTTTGGTTATGTTAAAAAATTGGTTAGAGAACCTATGGATGTATAAAAAAGGAAACTTAAAACAGTTTATACAATATTGATATCAACACAACATAATAACAGAAGTTAGTGAGGAGTATTAGATATTTAGTATATGCAGTCATAGTCTAATAACATTCAGATATATGATTTGTTGCCTAATATTAAAGATATATAATATATATCTATTATAAGTATTTATGGAAAATAATTCTGGAAGTGAACTGTTCGATACCAGATTATATACCAGAAACTATATAAAGTACAGGGACTGAACTAATAAAAGTGACATTTTCTGTAATGTAGACTATTGGCTGGACATTTATATTTATTTGCAAATTTTTAGCTTTTAGTGTGTTTATTTATTTTTAGTTTGCTTTTGCTTTTGTTTCTTAACTTTTTGTAACTGTCTCGTTTGTGTACTTTAGTACGGAGTAGTGATTGAGAGATAGTTGACGTACTTGATTTTCATTGTGTTTATTTGTGTATTATATGTTTGTGGTTGTGGTGTTGATAAATATCATTATTTTATTTGCATGGCTTTACTTGCAAGACATCATTGACAGAGTCCTCATGCATTTATTTTAAAGAAACCAGATATGAGACATCTTACTTCATTACATTGGCATCCTCGGCGGGATCTGTCAGTGTAGTCTTGTTTGTTGATTGTATAATACTGATAGAAAGATGTCTATGCCGGATTGGATTACTGAGTTGGTAGATAAAGGGGGGGTCTGTACAGGATTATATCGAGTTATGGAAGGAGATACAAAAGGTAGAGAGCGATGAACGGAACGCAGAACGCGAAATGAAACGTGTCGAGATGGAAAGAGATTTGAAAATGCGCGAACTCGCTTTGAAGGAAAAAGAATTAGAGCAGCGGAAGTTGGATGGTGGTGTTACAAGTCATGATTCAGGAAATTCTGGGTATAAAAATGTTAAACTGCCAAAGTTTTGTGAAGGTCAAGATCCAGATGTATTTCTTAGATCCTTTGAAAAACTCGCAGCTTTGCATTAATGGAATATAGCTGAATGGGCTATAAGACTTGTTCCTTTGCTTAGTGGTAAAGCTTTAGAGGCTTATTCACGTCTAAATGATGCAGATAGTGCAGTATTTGATAAAATCATAGATGCAATTCTTAAGAGGTATGAGCTTACTGCTGAGGCTTATAGGGAAAAGTTCAGAACAGCCAGACAAGAAACAAATGAGTCATTTCGAGAATTTAAGGTAAAAATAGGAGGTTATTTGAAACATTGGTGTGATAGGGAAAATATAAATGAGGATTATAAAAAGTTATATGACATGATGCTGAAAGAACAACTTTTACAAAGTTGTAATATAAAACTGAGATTGTGGATAAATAAACATAAACCTGAATCAGCTGAGCAGGTAGTAGAGTTAGCAGAATCTTATCAAATGGCTCATAAGCAGAAAGTTACACAATACAATTTTGGAAAACAGGTGAGTGGGGCTAGTAACCAGTCATGGAAGTCACCTATTGATAAAGGACAAGATAGAGGTAAGTCTGATGAGAAATCTTATGTACCAGGAAGAAACTTGTCAGGAAAAACTTGCTTCCTCTGTAAGAGACAGGGACATTTAAAATTTAATTGTCCATTGCGTAAACATGATGAAAAAAAACAATGACAAAGTACTGTTGTGTATAAAATCACCAGGTAAACATATTGATATATCTGGAATGGACGTTAATATGGTGAAACTTTCAGGAGTTAGTAGTCCAACTGAGTGTGATGACAGGAAAATTCCAGGACTTGACACCATAGTAGGTAAAGTAAATGGTAGGAAAGTCATAGTTTTGAGGGATGCAGGTAGTTCATCGGTATTTGTTCATAGTAAGGTTGTAAAGAATATGCCTAGGACTTGTATAGTGAAAGATATTTGTCTAGCTGATGAGAATGGAACTGTGAGACATTTTGATGAATTGTGGATAAACATTGAAACACCTTATATAACAGGTACTGTACAAGCTTTAGTATTAGATGTACCTTTTGCTGATTTAGTAATTGGCAACTATGTCCACACATCTAATGACAAAACTGCGGATGATGGTATGGTGCATACAGATAACAAGTCAGATATCTGTCAAGCTGTTCAGACTAGGTCTCAAAGTAAGAGAGATGAACAGAAGGAAATCCAAAGTATGGAGGAAAGGTTTGTTTTGGAATATCTAGATGTAAGTGAGAGTGAATCGGGGAGAAACAGGTTTTTAAACGAGATGAGTTAAAAGAAGCCCAGAAAGAAGACCACACTTTAGATAAGGTAAGAAGTTAAGTTGGTATTGAACAGGATAGTAAACCATCATATTTTACTGTGAATGCAGGTATTTTATATAGGATATATGTAACTCTTAGTGGTGTTGAAATTAATCAAGTCGTACTTCCACAAAAGTATAGAGGTATGGTTTTGTCTCTTGCTCATGATATCCCTCTATCGGGACATCTTTAAATGAAAAAGACAAGAGAGAGGATACTACAGAACTTTTCTGGCCTGGTATATTTGATGATGTTTCTACCTATTGTAAATCTTGTCAAGAATGTCAGTTGACTAGTAAAAAGGGTAGAATAGCCAAAGTACCATTAGTAAGTATTCCTCCCATAGATACTCCTTTCAAACGGATAGCTATTGACTTTGTGGGGCCATAACTTGTGACTCAAAGTAAAAATAGGTTTATTTTGGTTATTGTTGATTGTGCAACACGTTATCCAAAAGCAGTAGCACTGAGAAATCAAGATGCAGAAACTGTAGTTGAAGCACTGATGACTGTATTTTCAAGGGTAGGCTTTCCAGAGGAACTTTTATCAGATCAGGGATCAAATTTTATGTCTGCTTTGATGGTTGAAGTATGCAGGTTGTTGAAGGTAAAAAAGTTAGCATCAAGTGTATATCATCCACAAACAAATGGAATGTGTAAAAAATTCAATGGTGTATTGAAAGGTATGTTGATGGCATATGCAAAATCAGAACCTCACTATTGGTATGTTCTTTTTGCCTATCGAGAAGTTCCAAATGATTCCACTGGTTTCTCACCATTTGAACTGTTATACGGTCGTAATCTGAGAGGGCCATTGTCTATATTAAAAGAACAATTGGAAGAACCAGAGGAAAGTCAAGCTTCAGTTCTTAGTTTTTTTTATTGAGACTAGAGACAGGTTAAAAAATTTATCTGAGTTGGCTCATAAAAATGAATAAAATGAATGAAAGGCTAAAGTTGGTCAGAAAATGTATTATGACAGAAAATCTAAAGCCAGGGAAATACAGGTAGGTAGTAAAGTCTTAGTGTTATTACCAACAAATACATGTAAGTTGTTGGCTCAATGGAAAGGTCCATATCAAGTTGTAGAAAAAATCTCTCCAGTAGATTATAAGGTAAATGTCAGAGGAAAAGAGAAAGTCTATCATATAAATATGCTGAAGGTATAGTATGAGCGTCCACCAGAGTTGAAAGAGTGTATGTTTGCTTGTATGGAGATACCTGAAAATGGAGATATTGTAACAGAGAAGGATTATAGAGTTGCACCTCATCTACAAAAAAAAAGAGTGTTCAAATGTAAAAATTTTTGATGGCTTGTCTGAAGAACGTGCTGACCAGCATTCACAAGTGTTAAGTGAGTATTCAGATGTGTTTACAGATATTCCAAAACGAACAAATTTAGTTACTCATAAGGTAAAAACTATCACAGACAAACCAGTCTATAAAAAACCCTATCCAATTCCTTTTGCTTTAAGAGATAAAGTTCAGGTAGAGATTGATAATATGCTGAAGATGGGTATTATAGAGCCAGTAGAAAGTTCATATGCATCTACCATAGTACTTGTTAAGAAACCAGATAATACTTTGAGATTTTGCTGTGATTATAGGGAGTTGAACAAAATCACTGAGTTTGATCCAAATCCGATGCCTAGGATTGATGAAATTTTAAATAAGGTAGGACGAGCTAAATTTGTCAGTAAAATAGATTTTAAAAAAGGCTACTGGCAAATTTCCCTGGATGTTGATGCAAAATTGAAGAGTGCATTTGTTACACCTATGGGACAGTATGCATTCACTGTAGTTCATCTTTTGTTAGGCTGATGAAAAAGATTCTGGTAAATTGTCAAGGTTTTGCCGAGTCTTTCAAAGATGATATTTGCATCTACAGTGATTCTTGGGAGGATCATATTTGTCACATCAGGTCAGTGTTACAAGCTCTGAAAAATGCTAATGTTGCTGCGAGACCGACAAAGTGCAGTTTTGGTTTTTCTTGTCTGGATTTTTGGGTCATATGATTGGAAATGGACAGATCAAACCAACACAGGATAAGGTAAATGCAATACTAGATTGTAAACCTCCAGAAACGAAAAAACAGGTACGTTCCTTTGTAGGGTTAATTGGATTTTATCGAAAGTTTGTACCAAACTTTTCAAAGTATTCAGCACCTATTACGGATTTGACAAAAAAGGGGTTGCCTAATAAAGTAAGATGGACGGATGAACATCAGAAATGTTTTGATACTTTGAAGTCTTTTATTGCAAGGCATCCAGTATTAAGAACTCCTGATTTTTCAAAGGTATTTATTTTGAGAACAGATGCTTCAAAAACAGGTATTGGTTGTGTTTTAGAACAACAGTTTGATGAGGATAGGCATCCAATTTTGTACATGAGTAAGAAGTTCAGTGATACTGAAAAGAGATATTCTGTTATTGAAAAGGAATGTTATGCAATAGTGTGGGCTATTAAGTCACTTTGGATATATATAGCAGGTAAGGAAGTCTTTATTGAGACAGACCATGCACCTCTACAGTGGTTAAATAAGATGAAGTTGAATAACCAAAGACTTTTGAGGTGGAGTCTCATTTTACAGAAATTGAAATATCAGATCAAGCATATACCAGGTAAATCTAACATCGTTGCTGATGCACTGTCCAGGTTAGATTAAAAGTGCAATCCCCTGAGAATTTGTAGGATGGTAAGTAACATGGCAGTGTATAGCGATCTTGAATTTATCTACTGTTGATGGTTGTTGCAGGGGCGGACAAAATGATATTTAGTCTCCAGGATAGGGAGGATTGTAGTGTAGTTAAATTCCCACTGGTGACCTCTTCGTATATAGGGATTTAAATGACCAGTGACATGTATTTTACTGGTAGTGGCCAGTTGTATTTATAAATAAACAAGACAAACAGGTTGTGTTGTTTGTTGTGTTTATAAATAAACAAGACAAACTGGTTATGTTGTTTGTTAGGCAAGTTTTTATCTGGGTGTGACAGTTGTTACCAGGCTGAGCAAGTGTTCAGATGTATTCAGTATAAGTGCCGTCCTACAAGAAAATAGCAGATATTGCTAGAGCTGATATAATTTGATACCAGGAATGGTCATGGCAGGACTCGTTCAATTAAATTTTCAACTCATCAGAGCAATATATTCTCAGGTAGTTTTGTACTATTATTTGGTTGTCCAAATTGTCCCAGTTCAGTTTGCCCAATTGAAATTCTTTATAATTATGGCGGTTTTTCGTATAAACGGGTTGTCATTTTGTATAAATAGCGCGGTTCAATATTTTTCGTGACATATGGCATATTTATTCCCTATATATTCAGTAGTCCTTTAATTCTTTCACAGGGGACCCTGGTGACATTAGTTGGAAATGTATGATGTTGTGAAAGGATTATATCCATATGGTTTGGTTATGTTCAAAAATTGGTTAGAGAACCTATGGATGTATAAAAAAAAGGAAACTTAAAACAGTTTATACAATATTGATATCAACACAACATAATAACAGAATTTAGTGAACAGTATTAGATATTTAGTATATGCAGTCATAGTCTAATAACATTCAGATATATAATTTGTTGCCTTATATTAAGATATATAATATATATCTATTATAAGTATTTATGGAAAATTATTCTGAAAGTGAACTGTTTGATACCAGATTATATACTAGAAATTATATAAAGTACAGGGACTGAACTAATAAAAAGGACATTTTCTGCAATGTAGACTATTGGCTGGACATTTATATTTATTTGCAAATTTTTAGCTTTTAGTGTGTTATATTTATTTATTTTTAGTTTGCTTTTTCTTTTGTTTCTTGGCTTTTTTGTAACTGTCTCGTTTGTGTACTTTAGCACGGAGTAGTGATTGAGAGATAGGTGACGTACTTGATTTTCATTGTGTTTATTTGTGTATTATATGTTTGTGGTTGTGGTGTTAATAAATATCATTATTTTATTTGCATGGCTTTACTTGCAAGACACCATTGACAGAGTCCTCGTGCATTTATTTTAAAGAACCCAGAAGTGAGACATCTTACTTCATTACATGTAAGATTTCTTCAGAATTGATTTTCATTTTTCTAAATTTGCTCTATCAAATTATTTTGTTAATTACTGATAAAAAGAATTGTTCCTGATACTTCAAATATTGTCTCCAATAATAGATTCGCCCAAAAAGTGGGCTCGTTAATTATTTAGTAAATATTTTTTGTATCCGAAACAAAACTTCCATAATTGTATATATAATCTGAACTTTGGATCAAACGAAAAGAAATATAATATCTCCGTGTAATTAATGGAGATATTTTACAAAATTTCCGGATTGATATTTATTAATTGGAATAGGAAACCTATTTGCATCTTGTTGACAAAATATGACGCTCACATCTCTATCAATATGACAAGTTGTTCACTGACTTTTCAGGTAAGAAAAAAATTAAACTGTATTCAACCATATTTTTTTTCAATCCTGCTATTACTTTTACTTTAAGTAGTTTCTTTTGTTTTTGGGATTTCGTTTAATTTTTTTGTTTTTGTTTTTTTTTTTTTTTCGGGTTTTTTTTTTTTTTTTTTTCTTTTTTTTTGCAAATACCTCCTTTTGGTTTGATATTGGTGAATGTTTGGTTATATATTACTAAAGCTTCTCATTGTACTTTAGTAAGTATGTTAACCTTATTCACTTAAGATTCAACTAACTCCATATTTTTATCAACTACTTTACTTATTTTGTTTGCTAGTGAGTGCATTAACTCTTATTCAATAAAGAATCAACAAACTCAATTTATTTTATCATGTACACTTTTTATATTGTATTTTAGTGAGTTTATATATGGAATTCCATGTAGATTCTTCAGACTCAATGTGTTTATGCTGTACAATGCTTTTACTGTATATTAGTGAGTGTATTAACGTTACTTCATGTAGATTCAACAATCTCAATATGTTTATGTTGTTGTATATTAGTGGGTATATTAACCTAACTCAATGTAGATCCAACAAACCCAATGTTTTATCATGTACGGTGCTGATATTGTATTCTAGTGAGTGTGTTAATCTGATCCAGTGTAGATTTCACTTTAAATTTTGAGAATTTCAATTCAAAAACATTAAAAAGATCTAAAAATTTGCAGAAATGTTCCCGACATATTTCAAAAGAAGCTGAAAAAATTTCAAACTAAGTCGGCCACATTCAGGTAGGAACAACGTAAAATTACTGTCTGTTAATAAGAAAACAAACCATTTTGACGAATAACCCAGAGAAATGTTTCAGATCTCTGGCATTCTTGGATTAAATGAAAACTGGTCCCCAAAATAAGATGGGAATATGTTTTCTGGGCATCAAGCTTGTCGTAATTAAAGATAAAGACTCATTGATCTATTATACAAACCAAAGTGACAGATCAAGCAAAAATCTATAAAATATTCAGAAAGGCTAAAATGATGTTAGAGATTGAGTAAAAATGCCTTTAATAATATTTATCTTCACAAATTAAAATTAAATGAAAACTATTATATATATATATGAGAGGTTTTCAGGTCGGATTTGAGGAGGTGGTGCGAGGTGGTACCGGAAGTGACGTAACGAAATGACGTGACCGAAGTCACGTGACCGGAAGCGGAAGTTACGTGACCGGATGTATGTGTTTTGGTAGCCCTGTTTCAGGCCCTATTCGGCCATATTGACCGGAAATGACGTCTTGGATTAGGGCAAGGCCCTGCAGGGGTGTAATGGGAAGGTATTGGAGCCCGCATGCGCAACCGAAAGTTGGTATTTATCTACTGTAGATAGCCATGTTGATAGGAAGTCGGGTATGTTGCCAAGTCAGAACGACTCGGTCGTGGTCATTCTTATGTTTTCGGAAGTTGTCGTTGTTTGTTGATTTGTGGGTGTCTTCATTCAGGTCACCATTCATTGTTTTTACTAAGGGAGATAACCCTGGCTAGTTATTTTCCCTCGTTTTTTATTTGTGGGTGTCTTCTACTACGTCCGCGTTCATCACGGGCATTCAAATGGTTGCTAAGCACCTTGTTGGTTGCTATGTGTCTTCTATCACGTCCGTGTTCATTATTTGGAAGGGGAGATAGCTCTTGCTAGTATTTTCCTGCATTCTTTTTTAAGTTTGTTGATTTCGCGCGAGGCTTAGGCGAGATAACTCGTGATTTATTGATGTTTGTGCTAGTTTATATTTATGTTTATCAGTATTAAATACGACTCATGATTACGTTTTTTGCTGTGCTTGCGTGCTAATTTCACAATATTGCTGCTGCTGCTGCTGCTGCTGCGCTAGGTAGATTTGGCTTTTGCTGCTGCTGCTGCTGCTGTTTCAAGCTTAGAAATAAAAAAAAAATGTGAATTTTGTGTGAATCTAGCCATTATCTACTGAATCCATGAAATGTCACTCTGCTTTTCACCAGATTTGTGACTGGCTATATATGTATAGTTATAAGCTGTATTACCCCTTCTTCCCTATCCCAACTGTCTTTGGTCTATCCTTAACGTAGATTAATTGTCTTTGATCGATAGTGGGCCATAATCCAATTCTGTAGCAAACTGTTTCTTATCCGTAGCTTACTTCTAAGCCTCTCTGACATTATAGTCCTCTTCTTCTAACAATCGCTGAACTGCAATTTGATTGTTCAGTATTTTGTACACCTTCAATCCATTTTGTTAAAAAAAAGTCGTTTTAACGTTGCAATACTTTTATTGATATGATATTCCGTATTAAATGTCTTATTATATTTTAACCCTTACCATGTTTAGTTCTATTTTAAATAGGCTTACGAGTATACTTTAAGCTGTGCTCGCGTGCTCATTTCAGTATTCGGTGGTGGTGGTGGTGGTGAGATGATAGGCTATTGCGGTGATGGTGGTGGTGGTGGTGGTGGTAGCGATTATCGTGGTAGTTGGTCTTTTCTAATGGATGTAAGGGCGACAATTGTGTTGGTGAGCTTCTTCAGTTATGGATTTTCTTGTTTAATGATGCTACTCACGACTACTCACATGACACATGAGTTGTTCACACGAGTCACGAGTTGCTCACGGGTATTGGTTTGACAGTGCTTGCGTGCTCATTTCAGTATTCGGTGGTGGTGGCGGTGGGATGATAGGCTATTGTGGTGGTGGTGGGATGGTGGTTGGGGTGGGGGTGGTGATGATGGTGGTTGTCGTGGTAGTTGGGCTTTTCTAATGGATGTTATGGCGACAATTGTGTTGGTGAGCTCCTTCAGTTATGGATTTCCTTGTTTTGTGAAACTACTTAAGGTTGCTCACATGACTAACGAGTTGTTCACACGACTCACGAGTATCGTTTTGACAGTGCTCGCGTGCTCATTTCACTTTTCGGTGGTGGTGGTGTTGGTAGGCTAATGAACGTGGACCTGAAAGAAGACACCCACAGATCAACAAACAACGACAACTTCCGAAAACATCCGAATGACCACGCCCGAGTCGTTCCGACTTGGGAACATACCCGACTTCCTATCAACATGGCTACCTACAGTAGATAAATACACTCTTCCGGTTGTGCATGCACGCTCCAATACCTTCCCATTACACCCCTGCAGGGCCTTGCCCTCTTCCAACACGTCATTTCTGCTCAATATAGCAGAATAGGGCCTTAAATTGGGCTACTTACGGTTGCGCATGCGCAACCCAAACACTTATACATCGGGTCACCTGACTTCCGCTTCCGGTCACGTGACTTCGGTCATGTCATTTCCAGTCTACGTCACTTCCGGTGACGTCACTTCCGGCACCACCTTGCACCACCTCCTCAAATCCGACCTGAAAACCTCTCATATACTACTATCATTCCTGCCTAGGATATAGTCAACTGTAAGGGTCTGTAAGTCTCGTTCTATTTTGGAACTTCCGAGCACATTATTTGTACCCGGAGGTTGCATTTTAAACAAAATCGTATGACGTTTCACGCATTAAATTTGAACGTCATATTCCAGTAACGTCATGTTTTGGCGGGAAACGTTTTCAAAATGCAATTTAATCGTGATTTCTCGGTGTCACATGAAGAGACTTACAGACCTTATTGACAAAATATGACGCTCACATCTCCATCAATATGAGTTGTTCACTGACTTTTCAGGTAAGAAAAAAATTAAACTGTATTCAACCATATTTTTTTGCAATTCTGCTATTACTTTTACTTTTTGTATAAAAAGAAAGGAAATGGGGTAAATGTCAAGGAGACAACATCCCATATCCAGATAAAACGACCCAAAACAAAGCATCTAGGGTCACCGTACGGTCTTTAACACAGTGAGAAATCTCACACCATATAGCAAGCCCTAAATAGCCCAAAAGGGTAGAAAAAAGTGGATAAATCAATGGAAACAAACCACATCCAATAACCCAAATATCAAGAAACTAAAATTTTATAAGAAGACACGGACAAGCCAATCACCAACATATTCCTGACTTGGGACAGGCGCAAAAATTGCGGTGGAGTTAAACTCGTTTTCTTGGATCTAAACCCTCCCCTATGTGTGGTGAATGACTAAATATAAATACACAAAAAGACTCACAGTAAAAATCAAACTAGAAAAAAGTAATACTTATCAAGACGAGTACCCTTACAATGAAGTACATAAAACATGAAGACAATACACACTGGTACTGTCCGGACAAATGCTCACAGTAACTGACAGCTAGCTAAGGACATAATTTCCGTTGACTATGATATCAAGCCTTCTTACGTATGAAACTTCAATTGAAATACTCCTAATAGATTTGGTATAACAACGTCATCAATTATGAAAGAAGAACATGATATTGCGCAATGCCATATACTGCCAATATGAAAAATTGTTTCAACTTAGTTATGGTGTATAGCATTTTGGAGATGATCAATATTTTGGCCAACAAAAACTAGAAGTAAAGATTTAACAACAATGTTGTATTTATATCCTTTCTGAATAAGTTTGTTCAACGGATTAATAAGTTTTGAAGGACAATTTTTGAATTTATGCGCTTTGTAAATGATATTGCCATAGAAGTTTGGATGTGAAATGCCCTGATGTATAAGAGCCCTGCATGTAGAACCAAATTTTCTTAATAAATCAATGTATCTATAATAAAATTAAGAGAATGTTTTTATCAGTTGATGATATCTAAACCCTTGGTGCAGAAGTTTTTCAGTGAGACAAATATTTCGCTCGTTGAAGTCAGAAACATCACTACATACTCGTGCATATCGAACAAGTTGTGAAATGTAGACCCCGTAAGAAGTAGTTTTTTTTCGCAAATAGCTCCTTTTGTTTTAATATTGGTAAATGTTTGGTTTTATATTACTAAAGCTTCTCATTGTACTTTAGTAAGTATGTTAACCTTATTCATTTAAGATTCAACTAACTCCATATTTTTATCAACTACTTTACTTATTTTGTTTGCTAGTGAGTGCATTAACTCTTATTCAATGAAGAATCAACAAACTCAATTCATTTTATCATGTACACTTTTTATATTGTATTTTATGAGTTTATATATGGAATTCCATGTAGATTCTTCAGACTCCATGTGTTTATGCTGTACAATGCTTGTATGTATATTAGTGAGTGCGTTAACGTTACTTAATGTAGATTCAATAGTCTCAATATGTTTATGTTGTTGTATATTAGTGGGTATATTAACCTAACTCAATGTAGATTCAACAAACCCACTGTTTTATCATGTACAGTGCTGATATTATATTCTAGTGAGTGTGTTAATCGGATCCAGTGTAGATTTAACATACTCAATATTTCTAAACTGTACAATTTGTATATTGTATTCTAGTGATATCATTAATACATCGGCAAACGAATACCGAAGCAAGAACGAGGAAAGGGGAAATTCTAAAATCATAAATCCAAAATCACGGCAATTCACAGCAACACGAATTGAGACAGCATGGCAAAGACAAAACAAATAATAAAAAAAAAAAGAACACGAACGTCACAAAACTAAAGCACTAGCAGTGTGAACCCCTATAAAAACTGAGGTATCATCAGGTGCTCCGGAAGGATAAGCATGATCTGCTCCACGCGTGGCACCCGTCACACTGCCAGTGAAAAGTCCGGTTTTGACACAGTCGGTGTTAGTCATTCCGGTAACAAACTCTGGATCTACCCAAAGATATCTGTTCACATTTGTGAAACCGAAACATTGTAATGGTCTGTCAAATCGTGGTGACGACCGTAAAACTTCTGTAGTGACAATTGCAACAGTGACTGATCATATATTACATAATAGTATGAATGTTATTCAATACAGATTCACCTTACTCCATATTATTATCATTTACAATATTTAAATTCTTTTCTAGTGAGTGTAGTAACCTCATTCAATTAAAGAACCTTAATGAGCAAGCTCACATAACCCACGCCCCAACATATTGGATAATCCTGCATTATCGAAAAATTATCAAAATCAAAATCCAAGTGGTTTGCACATCTCTTACAGATGCACAATCATTCTGTTAATATCTTACAACTGTAGGTGGATTTATCCGGGCAAATAGTGTACCCTATAAACATTATCTTGCTTTAAAATGACAAAGTCCAACAATGTATAGTTTTCTGAAAAATTATCAAAAATCAAAATCCACGTAGCATGCACATCTTTGATATGTGCACAGTCAACCTGCAAAATAAAAACTTCCTATCTTTTAAACTGTAGAAGGAGTTATCCGGACAAATAATGTACCCTATATGCAACATAATGCATAAAATGACAAAGTTCAACGATGTGAAGTATTCTCAAAAGTTATTAAAACTCAAAATCCAGATAGTATGCACATCTTTGATATGTGCACAATCAACCTGCAAAATAAGAACTTCCTATCTAATAAACTGTGGGAGGAGTTCTCTGGACAAATGATGTTTCTTATGCAATATAATGCATTAAAATGACAAAGTTCAACAATGTCATGAATGTGTACTTTTCTGAAAAAATATCAAAAATCAAAATCCAGGAAGTATGCACATCTTTGATATGTGCACAAGCAACCTGCCAAATAAAAACTTCCTAGCTTAAAAACTGTAGGAGGAGTTATCCGGACAAATGGTGTACCCACTTGATGACAGACGGACGGACGGGCGGACGGACTGACGGACCAGTCAAAAACTATATACCCTCCGCAACTTCGTTGCGTGGGGTGTAATAAAGATTTACAAACCGTCTTCATATCTATATCATGTACAATTTATATGTTAGCGGCAATAAGCAAAATCAGGCATTAAGCCTAATTCATAGGAAATAAGCTAATGCCTAGGCAGTAATGTTATTTACTTAAACGATTCAGGCATTAGTCTTAAAGACTAGGAAATAGACCTATTAAATGAATAAACTGACCAGGCATTAGACTTTTTGCCTGATAACCTTTTTAAATATAATAAAGTAAGTGAGAACTGAAGCGTCAGTCAAAAAACGAACATTGCAGGAACAAAAGCAACATTGAAAACGTCAAGAAACAAGGACAAAACATGATTAAGGGAAAAAATAAACGAAGACTCTTATACAGATGAACAACAAGGACACAATGAAAACCATGGACCCGTTATATCATGTTCACCAGTGGTGTAAGCATCTCCTGCTTCTTGACACAAATCAAATCCGGTAGAGGAAAAACAAACTTTAGTTGTAAAGGTAAACATCCGTTGTCACATGGGAAGCCAAATGCCCATACATGCCATAGCGATCCACAAGGTCGTTAACACTAGAAATATATCATTTTATTATGTAAATAAAGTATTTTTAATCAAAATTACAGCTTATTCGTTTATTCTTATTATGCATACGAACATTTTCCTGGTCATTTATGTGTTTGATAAATGGCACTTGCTATTGCAAAGTTTTCCTACAGTTGCATCGATTGGTGTGCAAACATACTCATTTCAGATATCCTTTTGGTTTTAAATTTAGGTCTAATAAACGGATGAAGATACATTGCTTGTTAAACAGAAAATTTTTACAGAGTTGCTTTAGAGGGAGGCATCTCAACTGAGATATAGACCTAGACGTGGGCAATATTAACACTGCACAGTTAGGATGATCAGACCTCTGGTTAGCACCAGAAGAGAGTAAATATATATTTAGCGCCAATGAAAATGTCAACACTTGATATTTATTCGCAAGAAATCTTCTATGTCGAACTATGCGTATTAATAGTTATAATCAGATTCCAAAAGAGTCACGTTTAAGATTTTTTGACTCACTTTTGAATATTGGTCACAGCATCAACTTATATGGAATGGTCAAAATAAAACCTCCCAAATTATCATAAAATTGCTATCACACTGACGAAGACAATGAAAAATGCATCCTTCATCAAGTTCTGAGTTCCATTGTTCAGAGTTGAAATTTGTCACCAAATGCAAGGTTATTCTTTTTTTTTAATTTTTATTATTATTATTTTATTTTATTCTATTTATTTATTTATTTTTGTTATTATTACAAAATTTTGAGAATTTCAATTCAAAACATTAAAAAGATCTAAAATTTGCAGAAAGGTTCCCGACATATTTCAAAAGAGGCTGAAAAAAATTCAAACTAAGTCAGCGACATTCAGGAAGGAACAACGTAAAATTACTGTTTGTTAATAAGAAAACAAACCATTTTGACAAATAACCCAGAGAAAGGTTTCAGATCTCTGGCATTCTTGCATTAAATGAAAACTGGTCCCCAAAATAAGATGGGAATATGTTTTCTGGGCATCAAGTTTGTCGTAATAAAAAATAAAGACTCATTGATCTATTATACAAACCAAAGTGACCGATAAAAAAATCTATAAAGTATTCAGAAAGGCTAAAATGAGGTTAGAGATTGAGTAAAAAATGCCTTTAGTAATAAACATGTTCAAATATTAAAATTAAATGAAAACTATTTATAAAAATAGTGCCTTTATTTCATTTCAAAAAATTCATTACTGCCTAGGTAATAGTCAGAAGTTGAATTATTGGATAAACTACATGGGTACTTAAAGTTTTCATAACTCGAAAAATTGTATATTACTGGATATCAACTAGTTTATTATATCTGAAATTACATAACGAGAGTTGATATCCAGTGATATACATTTTTTTTTTCGAGTTATTAAAACTATTTCTCTTATGATAGTAGTTGATATGGGGGAAAATCTGCGGTTTTCAAAAAACGTTTTTTGAAAACCGCAGATTTCCCCCCATATCAACTACTATCTACGGGACTAACGAGAATAAACAAACATGTAAGATTTGTTATTCACTACAGTTGAGACGGGTTAAACGGGCTAGATTCTTAGTTCACTCACATTTTTTACGTTGCTTGCGGTTTAAGCATCTCATAAGTAAAACAAAAATCTTATAGGTTTTACTCTTTTTCCAACGCTCAAGACTCTTGTTTAACCTGTTTAAGACACTGCTTATAAACTCTATTATTTTTTATATAAGAAAGAAAAATAATAATCCAGTAATAAAAAATGTTTAGAGGAACACAGTTCTGTGATCGATATGAGTATTGTAACTTTTTACTAGATACTCCCATAAGAACTCCACAAAATGGAGAAGCACAAGTCAAAACGGACTACAAATTTAGCATAAATGATAAGGCTTCGTTTTATGACT
>MJUU01012178.1:0-13685 GCA_002080025.1 Modiolus philippinarum | reverse complement strand
TTTGTCTCTCTTGGGCTGTTCTTGCTGCTCTGGTGGCCAGGTCATATGTCTTCTTAAGCCTCTCTTGCATATTCTCAGCGTACTTGGTGGCTGGTTGACGTTTACCATCTGCATCCAATCCAAATGCGATGTCAACTGGTAACCTAGGCTGCCGGCCGAACATCAGGTAGTACGGAGAATATCCAGTAGTTGTCTGTCGTGTGCAGTTGTACGCATGGACGAGTCCAGCTATGTGCGACTTCCAGTCCTTTTTCTGTATGGTTTCCAAGGTCCCAAGCATGCCGAGCAGCGTCCGGTTGAAACGTTCGGTCATGCCATTCCCCATAGGATGGTATGGAGTGGTCCTGGATTTCTCCATCCCTGTAATGCTGCACAACTCTTTAACAATCTTTGACTCAAAGTTGGCTCCCTGGTCGGAGTGTATTCTTTGAGGCAAGTCGTAGTGGACAACAAAATGGTTAAAGAAGGCTTCTGCTCTAGTCTTCGCAGTCTGGTTCTTGGTTGGAACAGCCAACGCATACCGGGTAAAATGGTCTGTTATCACCAGTACGTTCTCGTAGCCACCTTTGGATCTTTCTAGACTCAAGTAGTCCATGCAGACCAACTCCAGGGGTTGTGAAGACTCGATGTTAATGAGTGGAGCCGTCTGGTTGGCTGGCGTCTTCCGTCGAATACATCTATGGCATTGGCTTATCCAGTCCTCTACGTCTCTATTCATACCGTACCAGATGAATCTATCTCTCAATAATGACAGTGTCTTGTCATGGCCCTGGTGACCCATGTCGTCGTGGAGCGACTTCAAGACTGTTGGTACGCAGGCTTCTGGTAAAACTAGCTGATTCATAGGTTCCTGGTCGACGGTTATCTCACTGTAGAGGACATCATTAACCATCTTCATCTTGTCGAAGTTGGTGACAAACCATGTATTCGCTGGTATACGGCTAAATTGGTTCCTGGTGGGCTTCTGATGTTCCTTCACCCAATAAATCCATTCTTTCACCAGTGGATCAGTCTTCTGTGCTGTTTTCACGTTCACCAATGGCTGTGCTGGTAATGTTGGTTCCTCAGCAACATGCTGTGACATCGCCAAACTAGAAGCAATCGGTTGAGCAAACTGGAGGTTGCAGATGGCCTTCACGGAGTCAGTACTCAGGTTGGAGGTGATGTTCTTTCCAAGTAATCCTGGTAGCCTTGAAAGTCCATCCGCATCCGCATTGCTGGATCCCGGTCTGTACAAGATGTTAAAGTCGTACTGAGCAAGGGCTGAGATCCATCGATGACCAGTAGCGTCCAGCTTGGCTGTGGTCAGAACGTACGTCAACGGGTTGTTGTCCGTCAGCACAGTAAATCTGTTCCCATACAGGTAGTCGTGGAACTTTTCTGTAATTGCCCATTTCAGCGCAAGGAATTCAAGCTTGTGCACTGGGTAATTCCTCTCTGCTTTACTGAGTCCACGGCTGGCATAAGCAATGACCCTCTTTCTGATATCTTGTTCCTGGTAAAGTCCAACAGTCGGACTTGTTAACCATCTTCTTGTCCATGTCAAGCATGGAGGCGTCAGTGTGCAGCTCGAACGGTTTACCATACTGTGGAAATCCAAGCACTGGTGGCTTCTGCAGCTGAGACTTCAGGTTTTGGAATGCCGTCTCTTGCTGGTTACCCCAAATCCACTTGTTAGGTGTTGTTGGTGGCTTGGACTTCTGTTTCTTGGACTTCTTGGGTGCTGGCATCAAATCCGTCAAAGGTCTGGCTATCTTCGAGAAGTCTTTGACGAATTTTCGGTAGTAGCCAATGAATCCAAGGAACTGGCGTACTTCCTCGGGTGTGTTGGGTCTTGGCCAATCTCGTACTTTCTCCAACTTAGCTGGGTCGGGCTCTATACCATTACTCGAAACGATGTGGCCAATGTACTTGACTTTCTCCTGGAAAAAGGTACACTTCTTTGGTGACAGCTTAAGGCCGCTCTCCCTGAGTCTCTGTAAGACCTGTTCAAGTCGTCGAAGGTGTTCATCATAGCTGTCAGCAAAAATGATGAGATCATCCAAATAGACAAAGCAGATGCGCAGGTGAAGGTCTCCCAGGATCTCTTCCATCAGCCGTTGGTACGTGGCTGGGCTGTTAACAAGTCCGAATGGAAGCCTGTTATATTCGTAGAATCCCAAGGGTCCTACTGTGAACGCTGTTCGTTCCTTGTGCGTTTCCTCTACCTCTACTTGGTGATATCCACTCCGCATATCAAGGACCGTGAAGTAGCTGTTTCCACCAAGGGCATCCAAGATCTCTTCGCTCCTGGGTAGTGCATACGAATCCTTGATAGTCCGGGCATTCAGCTGTCTGTAGTCAATGCACATTCTCAACTTGCCATCTTTCTTACGGCATAGGACGATGTTTGATGACCATGGTGAGTGGGAACGACGTATGATTCCAGCAGCAAGCAGTTGTTGGAGATGACTGCGGACTTCCTCAAACATGGAAGGAGGTATACGTCGGTGCCTCTGCTTAAATGGGATGTCATCCATCAGATCAATCCTATGACGTACTGCATCGGAATGGCCAATGTCGGTGTCGGATGTGCTGAATACGTCCCTGAATCTTTGAAGAAGTAGCTTCCCTTGTTGCAGCTGTTCTTCAGTCAGTGTATCGGTGGGTATGTTTACTTCATCTAATACGTCATAGATGCAGTCCTCTGAGATGTCAATATCAGCAACAGATACTGGCTGTAACTCACACAGGATGGCGTTGGGAGAAATGGCAACTGTCCTGGTGGTAACGTTACTGATGTGGACCGGAAGTAATCCGTTATTCCTATACTGGTAGGATACGAGTGATGGTGCAACATCAGGGTCTGTTGGAATGGCTGCTCTCTCGGTGGGCTGTAACATTCCACAAACAGGATGATACGGTAACTCGTGATCCGTGTATCCTTGGAGGGTGACATCTCTATTGGGTGGTATGTAGACTGTCTTTCCTTCTGCAGACTTGATGACAGCAAGCCGGTTGTTTCGTCGCTGAAGTTCCTTCTCTCGTAGCAACAGGCATCGGAATGTCATGTACCACGGTGTAAACAAGTCAGCTTATTGGAGAAATCGATGACCATGTCGTTGTCTGACATCGTCCATAGTTGCTTTCAACACGTTGGTTCCAAGAAGTAGTGGTACACTTCTGCTGTAGCTACTATCTAGTACGACAAAAGTAAACACTGCTGTGGCGTATCTGAAGTCGATGTACCAGGTAAATGTTAGGCGGTGGTGATGTAACCATGGTATGGCATATCCTGACCATCAGCACACTCTATGTGAAGAATCCGGTCTAAGGTGTGGATCTGGTGATTAGCCAAGTACTGTCGGTGAAAGGATTCACTAATGGTGCTGACTGTTGAGCCGGTGTCTAGAAGAGCTGATGCTGTTATACCATTCACCTTCACAGTCACCTCGTTCGGGTTACCAAACATATCTGGTCTTTGTGTGGACTGATGTTCCTGGCTGGCATAGGTCCTGTCTTCCATGCCCTGTTGTTGAAAGGCAAAGGCTTGTCTGCAGTGGTCCAACCTGACACGACATCCTATGGCGATGTGACCTGGTCTACTGTAACGATAACAGATGACTGGCGGTTTGTCCTGTTGTGTTGGAGTAGAGCAAGGAGTCGGAGCAGGTGGGTAGTCCTGATCAGTTGGTATCTCAGTGTCATACCAGTAAGGGCGTTGTCTGCGTCTACGATGACGTCTGCGTCTCTTATGCCGAGGAGGTTGCTGTTCAAAAGATGTATCTTCAATATCCATGATGATCTACAAATAACTCAAAACATGCGTAGGAACAAAATTTTACCTACCTCTAGGTGTTTGTTGTCTGGATGGTTTGTTGTCCCTACGTGGGTGCCATTTTGTAGTAGGGTGGTTTTCCATACAGAAGACAAAACCAATCTAGGGTTCGAATGTTTTATTACCCAAAGGGAAAACTCACTTGTGGAGTGAGTCTTAAGGGTAAAAATGGAACATCTAGACAGCACTACATGTTTACATCAAATCATACCAAGGATCTTAGGAACTCAAAAATATCAAAATATGTCAAAATGTCGTTGTCACAAAGATAAATATAGGTAGTGGTCAACTGGTAGTGGTAAAAATCAACTTTGGACTACATAGTTGCACAAAAAGAAATATGGCGATCCATTCCCTTCTATGTCCGAGTTCCGTCTAAAGGGTTAGAACAAAGAGCCAATACAAAAGGCGCCAAAATCAAAGTAACCAATCAGAAAGGGAATTCCTTTACTATATATAAAAATAACTTTGCAGAGTCAAGTCAAAAGTAAATGAACCGTTTTCAAGTTATAATTTTAATAAACAATTTTATTAATAATAATTTCAAACAATTTTAACAAAAAAAGTAATTTAACAAAGAATTACAAATACAGATACAAAATAATATTAAGCATTAAAAATGACTCTGCTACATGTTTTCATATATTAATATAATAGGTTAGTTATCTGTATTTTGTGTATTTACAGTTAAGTCACCCACATTAATTATTCAGTTGATTCATTTTATAATATAGAAAATACATAATTCTGGAGAGAAATTATTAAATGTTTATAATTCTGCACTTCAAATTTTCTATGATCGTCTATCATATATATAATAGAAAAACTAAGATTAAAATCATTATGGATTTTTTTTACTCAAATCCAAACGTATTAACTGTTGCTTAAGTATATATATGTGTTACTGTGTCACCCTTACTCCATTAATTCTTTATTGTTTATGAGTCTGAATCAAATTGTACCTCCATTGTTCTATTCATCTTGTATTTAGTATTTATATTTCATCTTTCGAAGGAGCGGAATTTATATAAGTGCTGTGTCACTTGTTTTCCGATCCTTGTTCTGTATATGTATTTCATTATGTCACTATTATTACTAATAAGATATTGTTTACACTAAATGAATCCCAATGTACAAGTTTTTTACCATTACTTCTCTGGACATAAAAATCTGCATTTCGGGCCTTAGTTTTTAAAGCCACACTGTAGATACTATAAGATACCCCAGAGAGGAAAGACTGTAAAACATGTATAAAGTCTTGGACAATAAGGAACATTTCTTCTTTAATTGTGCAATTAATCAATCTTGTAGAAAGCATTTTTTAGAATATTATATGAACACTCAGCTAAACTTTAATTCCCTGAATCAGTTAAAAAACTACGGTTGACTATTATACTTAATCCGTCAACCTCTGAACAAATTAAGGTAGTTCGATCCTAATAAAAATTTCAGACAGAATTTTTTTCTTTTAAGATATTTTGTAGGTCTTAACCTATATATTCAAAAAATAAAATAAAAATGATATGTCACCGATTATCTTTTTCTGTTATCTGGCTTTGAAAATCAGGCAAAATTCAGTATTTTTCAGCAATATTTACAAAGAATATATAGGGAACTGCGATAATATGCTTTTTGTTTATCTTTCATATAAAATNCTTGGACAATGAGGAACATTTCTTCTTTAATTGTGCAATTAATCAATCTTGTAGAAAGCATTTTTTAGAATATTATATGGACACTCAGCTAAATTTTAATTCCATGAATCAGTTAAAAAAGTTGACTATTATACTTAATCCGTCAACCTCTGAACAAATTATAAAACAGTCTTTTCTTTTTTTACAATAGTCATTAGAAATGAGCAGAGGAGACAAATAACTGTTTTATATTGTAAACATTGATATTTTCTATATTTTGTTCATATGTGATGTATTACAACCCGAATGGGTTATAAGTATTTGAATAAAGTTATTACAGCATTATAAGTTTTTTTTTAATAATCAATCAGTAATATCAACTGGAAACAACACCAAAACATATCAGCAGCCTGTAGACACCCTCAACACAAAATAAAAGCATAGTCTTGTTCCTTGATCTATTTATCCGTGTTTCGAGTTAAAATAGCTCATGGTTGCCAAGCCCGAAGTATTTGCTGAATAATAAAGTCTCTCAACAGTACAGTTGTTATTTTAGTAACTCGTACCTATAATCAGTTTTCTTGTGTCACATATAAGTTTTCAGTCCTGACGCTGTACCTAGACCAAATTATCTGCCACTTTTATCATCCTATGTTTATCTTTTACTGATCTGACTTTTTATTTTGTTTTGTGTCACAAAGCAATAAAAAAAGTCAGATCAGTAACAGACAAAGTGGCTTTGTAAACGACAATTAATTAATTCGGTCTAACGCTGTATAGTAATACATTTCATTATTGGTTTCACTGAATTCATTTGTGTTGTTATGTCAATTTCAAAAATCAATAAAACTAGATAATTTAAGCAACGGCAACGCCTTTCCTAACTGTGTTTTACTTTTAGTTCTTGAGTCCTTATTACTCCATTAGATTTTCACCGGTGGGTGCATCCTTCGAATACAAGGGGATTCGGACAGAGTTTCAGGAAAAAAAGGATTCAATACGAGATTTTACAAGTTTTTTTGTCAATTTTTGCCCGAATTCTTCAATACATTTACAATTTTCAGAAAAGATGGACGGTAAGCAGGACCCACTCTGGATACCACCGCCAATGAATTAGTGGTGGAATAAAATATTAATTTCCCATGCAAAATTTGTTTACCCTCTGGAAATCATATTTCCCTCAGGCGATGCCTTCTGGAAAAATGATTCCCTCGGGTAAACAAATCTTCATATCTCCTACATGCATGGGAAATAAATGCAAAATATCGCATTCTCTTTATCTTTACTGACGTATTTATATTAGATTGGACCTAACGTGAAATCTTGACTTGACCTTTTTACATTAGACAGGACCTAACGTGTCATCTTGACTTGACGCGCTTACATTAGACTATACCTAACGTGTCATCTTAACCCGACGTGTTTACATTAGCCTGGACTTAATGTGTCATCTGGACTTGACGTTTTTATATAAGACCCGACCTAAACCTGACGTGTTACATTAGACTCTAATATCTAACGTGATGCATGCCGGTAACAGGAGACGATTACCCTATCGACGCATAACGCGTCAAGTTAATATGAACAAGCCCATGTTAGTTCCCAGAGTATCCTACTTCAAATCTTCACGGAAATGAAATATAAACGAATCTGCTGATCGGAAAAGGTACTTTTGATACATCCTGCTTCAAAATAATATCAAACTTTACTGCTTATAAATAATATCAAACTTTAAAAATCACGGAAATAAACTGGAAGTGAAAAAGCTTTTTCTGAGAAATAGAAAAAAATAAGCTGAAAATGATAAATTGACATCTTTGCGGATAGAAACAAATATCAGAATGTCGTAGAATTCACATTATTTTAACCTAACATATTGAAATAATAATAATTATTATTTTTAAATGTTCTTTTTGTATTTGTTCTAGTTAGGTCCTGCTTGTTATGTTATAAATTCAAAAAGGGGAGGTGTAAAGACGGGATTTAAAACAAAAAATGAGTATATGAGGGTGATTTCATTTACTTTTATGTATAAAAATGTTTAAAACATGTATAAAAACTAAGAATCTTTTAAGCTCAACCAAAACGCGGCAAGTCATCTGTGAGATTATAAGAATGTAATAGCTGTAGTTTGGTTTGCACAGCGTGTACATTGTAGGCCGCAAACACAGGACAAAGGTCGACGTCAGACGTCGACATGGCGAAAGGTGAACAATACCTTTCTGCTCTGAATGAGAGAAAACGTATTTTTGATTCTATCCACCACAAAATGAAACGTCCCTTGTAAAGTTGATCCGGCTGTGTTTGGGCTGAATACAGACTGGTATTTAGCTGTTGCTTTGTGTTTTGCTTTTATACAAACTTTATTGTACAATTTACAGTTTACAAGATAAAAAGACCATCCATTCACCTTTCTGTCTGCAACATAGTGGGAATTATCGATAGTATCCCGTTCTGCGATTCCAAGTTCAAATACCAAATTTGTTCCCTCTAGTGTATGCATTATATTATATTGATACCCAACTGTGTAATAAGTAATAGTATTGACTTTAAGACAGGGGTCTGCAATTATTCCTTTATAATTCTGCATTTGTCCATCATTATGTTCGGTGTTTGGTGTCTCCAGTGTATGATGGGAACTGAAAACTCTGTTATTATCTGATAAGAAACGTTGTTCGTGCAAAGAAGCTCTATCGAACTTCATATCAAATTCAACGTCATCAGCTGAAAAAAAATGTATCAAATTATGATCGATTCCTTTGCAAGCATATAATGAAGGATTATTGTGATCATGTACATCAAGGGGACAATCCGAGCCCTATATTATTCAATCTCTTCATCAATGATTATCCGTCATTTTTACTGACTATCCCTTTGAATTAAACATATGGAAAGGATTTCCCGTAGGACACAGATATTCCCTTTCTTTTGGTTACAAATTACGTAACAGATCCTTTAAAGATTAATTCTAAATTTGAAGATTATAAAAGAAGATACGAAATTTTAGTTGGACAGTATTATAATTTTTCCGTCCGAAGAAAGATTCTGTAAACTTTGTGAATCATCTTTTGAAAATGAAATTCATTTTCTTTTAGATTTCCAGAGCTCGAACACGCCAGAAACAATTTAAGAACGCCAAAACGAGTTTTCAAATTCTAAATATTTAGACAAAAAATCATAATTTATTTAGTCTACTGAAGATAAGTTTGTTTACAGTAAACTTAATATATCATTAAGAGATTTGTTCTCGTTGAGACTTTTACATGCCATAAAGTGTGCATGCTTTGCCCCTTAAATAATCTATTGGAAACTGAATTATCTCATTATCTTGTTCCATTATGTGTTTTTTTTTCTTCTTTTTTTAATATATATATTTTGCTTTGAATTCATTTTTTGCGAAATTATAATCAACAATCATTGTAATGAATTTCTGTTAATTCTTCTGTAAATAAACGGGTGTCTTGATTGAAAATAAGGTATTTCTGAATGTTGTTCTTGTACATGTATGAAGGTACAGTAATTTCATGTTTTAAATTTGTTTTTCATTCGTTCTTTGTTTCAGCAGTGTGAAATAAAATTGTTGTTTAGAATTCTTAAATTTATTTATCTTTTTAGAATAAAACGTTTTTCAATTTTCGTATGTAATTTTAATGTTATATTTTAAGAAAGTATTATAATCACTTCCGATTACCATGTTTTGGATTTTTTTTGCTCTGGCTTTGGCAATTATTTTGTTTCAACAGTCATTTTTTCTTCCGGTCAATTGAGCGTATTATATTTGGATAATAATTAGCTTCGATTCCATATGTCGCAAATGTTTAGTACATAAAACTGTTACATAGATTGGTTTAAAGGCTTCTGTACATTATAACTGAACGGGAAGGGGGCAAAGGTTTAACTGTTATTGTGCTACTGGGTAAAATTGATTCTCTGTTATCTATTATTGTTATATCCAATTCCCTGTTATCTGTTATTTGAAGAATCAGTTCGCTGTTATGCTGTTATTGGGCCCCTTTGCCCCACCCCCAATAACTGCTTGCAAGCCTGTCAAATTCTGTTGTAAACTCTGCAACATGAAAATGTGTTGAATGTCATTTAACAATCACAAAAATTTCCAACACATGAAAAATATAGCAAACAACGGCAGTAGAATACCGAAGGAACAAAGGGGTGAAATTCACAAAAATCGAAGTCCAAAGACAGGGCTAAAACGAGAACACAGAAAACAATGACGTTAGACACAAAAACAATGACGCCAGACAGACACAAAGCAAAGAACCAGAAACCACAACATTCAGAACAAAGGCACTCACAGTGTGAACTCAAGTGAAACTGAGAGTGACATCAGGTGCTCCGGAAGGGTAAGCATGTCCTGCTCTGTTAACAGCACCCGTCACACTGTGGGTCAATGAAGTCAATTTCTATTCGCTAAAGACTTTCAATGATTCAGAAATAATCACACATAATAGAAGGAATCTCAAATCTAAGAAAACTTTTATTTTCTAACAATACTTTTTCCAAATTATTACTCATAGAACATCTATTTTTTTTGTTTACAATTCGGAGTAATGCCTTCATTCCTAGTTTTATTATTTACAGTGCTGTTTCCATCACTATTATGGTTAACGTAGTTGTTTGAGGTACCCTAGTAAACATTTTTTTTTACCTGCAACACAAAATCTTCGTTTAAAAAGTCGATCATACAGCATCCATGAATCATCAGTGCCTTTACATTCTGTAGTCTCTCTGTCTGAAATGCACATAATATGTTACTTTATTTACATTCTTTTTATTACACAAACAGCTGTCACAACAAAGGGTCACTGTGCATCAAACACCTTTCAGACTTCTTTACAATATATCATAACAATGGGACCAGTTTCCCGAGTCCATTCGAGTCAACGGCAGTAGAATACCGAAGGAACAAAGCACAAGATTACACAAATCAAAGTCCAGAGACAAGCAAAAGCAAGAACACCAAAAGACGGAAGACCAAAGACACCACATGCCCACAAAACACACGAACATTACATATACAACGCAAAAACTAAAGCACTAACAGTGTGAACTCTCAATAAACAAGAGTGACATCAGGCGCTCCGGAAGGGTAAGCAACTGTCAAAACAACGGACCAGTAGTCTGCATTAGACTAAACAACTGCAAAACAACAGACCAGTCTGCAGGACACCTACTGACAACTGTATATTAATAAGATGCAATAAGACTCACGGTACCCAGGTGAACAGTTAAGATGCTTCAGAAAAACCATCTACAGATGCGAATGATTATCATTAGCATGTGAATGTACCCAGGTGGACAGTTAAAGATGCTTCAGAAAAACCATCTACAGATGCGAATGATTATCATTTGCATGGGAATGTACCCAGGTGAACAGTTAAGAATGCTTCAGAAATACCAACTACAGCTACGAATGATTATCATTAGCATTTGTAGATGGTTTAACTGTTTAAATATATGATAGGGATTTAAAAACAAATGGACCGAAACTGGATTTATAAGTCAAGTGTTTTAAAATTTTGAGTAGTTGCTGACACAATGGCAGATTTGTTTTAAGCAATGTGTTTCACTACAGCCATTACTGATTTTATACGGGACTTCCGAGGTAGGAACTCTTGTTTCTCGAAGAAATAAATAAATGATTCGATACCAGTAAGCAGGGACAGGGACCCTTGACTTTATGCCAACACATCTCCTTATATTAAAACTATAACTATTAATTTGAAGAGTACAATACCGTGTATCCTACACATTGAATAGATATATTCCGTAGACTAACCTTCATATTAACCATAATATTTACCTTGACATGGCTCGATAGTGGTACAATTTCTTGCTTCAAAAAGGTCACCATCTAGTTGCTTAAATCTGTATCGCTTCCCCTCCCCACACGTCACGCTGCAAGATGACCACGAGCTCCACTCTTGTAACTCGTTTATATCTGAAAAAAAAAAAACCCAGAATACTAGAATTTCAATACAGTGGAGTTTTAATCTAATTAAAATTAGATCTACCAATTGTTCTTTATACTCACTGCATGGTAGTTTCATGCAGTGACTGCAGGGGAAAATTGATAGATCTAATTTTAATTAGATTGAGTATTGGAATCGAAGTCATTTTGACCATTTTAATATTAAAACTATCTATAGTGTATTTGATTAAACACTTGAGAAAACAACAGACCCATCTGCTTTTAAAATAATGAGTATGAAGGCTTGGTGCCCGGTGAACCTGTACACCGTGCAATCAGGGTAGCGACTAACTGTACGCAGGGTAGTGCAAAACAAACCAAAAATAGGTGTGCAGACGAAAAGTATGTTGATCAATTTTTCGTTTTATAAGGACATCAAATTTTACTTTGATTATTATTATATGATTCGGAAGTGACGATCAGCACTATGTGTCAATTTCAGGATGTCTCGATTGCTTATGGCTGTATAATTAGCGAAAGTTTTACTGTACGCAACTTAAGCAGGGTAGGACCAACTTAAAGTCCAACTGTACGAATGGTAGGATTTTAACTGTACGCAAGTTATGAATATGTTTACAAACAAATTAGTGTATTATGCCTTCGAAAAGAATAAAAGTTAAGCCTGACAGGAACTTCATGTTAATAAGCAATAACTACGAGCTATTCGGTTAATTTGGACTTATGTGATTTAAGCCTGTAGCTTAAGGACAAAAACAACATAAAACATTGTCATCTAATTGCCGGAATAGAACAATCTAGACTAGATACAAATGAGTTTTAACATAAACTAGTATTTAAATAGACAAAAGTGAGAACGGGGAACATCCTAAAATCAAAAATTAAAAAAAAACGCGGCATTTATATTAAACACAAATTAAGACAACCTTACAAAAACAAAACAAATTAACAAAAAAACAAAAACAAAAAACAAAAAAAAAAAAACAACAAAAAACAAAAAACAAAACAAAAAAAAAACAAACCAAAAACAAACCAAAAAACAAACAAACAAAAACAAAAAGAAAAAAAACAAAACAAAAAAACAAACAAACAAACAAAACAAAACAAAACAAAACAAGAGCACCACAAACTAAGTTATTTCAATTGAAGAACGTAAAGAAAGAGAAACGTAGCCGATATTCAAATACAGGAATATTTAACTGTCTTATAATTGACAATCGACAAAACATCTTTCAATCGGAATACACCATCACAGGTAGTCCTACGAAGACTTGTTTTGTGGTGGTGTTTTGTCCTGTTGTGTGGTGGTTGTCCTGATGTTGTGGCGGTGATCGTAACAACCGAATTTTTGAAAAATGTACAGATAGTATCAGCTTGTTGGGACGATTAAAAGGCATGCACGTTTTGTGATCATTTAAGCCATCTTTTTGTCATTTCTTGATAATTTTTATTGTGGAAGTAACATAAAATCCTGTTTTTGTCGAAAGTGGCAAACAATGTAAATTAACACTTATCCACACGATATTGATATGCAAAAACGGGTTAATCAGGAATACTTTACATCTTAGTGTATTGTGGTAATACAATTTTGAACGTTACATACATAATAATAGTAAAATTTGCAATTTTGAAAATAAGTATGTCCTGATTTTGTGGTGTTTCGTCCTGGTGATGTGGTGGTTGTCCTCGTTTTGTGGTGGTTTTGGTTACCCAATTCATGTCCAAGTAACGACAAAAGGAGAAAAGATAATATTATGGAACGAGAACACAATTATTTCTCCCCTATTTGTCTTTGTAAAAATCAACAAATGTAAAGACCAATTAAAAAAATTTCACCCGCGCAATTCTCATGACATTTTGGCATACTTACAGAACAGCCTTAGTGTAAAAAAATATACAAAAACTATGAACGTTCAACGTTTCAGTTTCTTTTAAATTTCCCAGAACTGAGGGAACCCTCATTGGTAAAGATAGATGAGTTCCGAATATTAGCAAATTTCACCTTTTTTGCACTTGACCTAATCACTTTAAAACTCAATACCTAATTTTAAATTTTCTATAATGTCTGTTCTTTCATTTGAACCCATAAAACATACAAAATATGTAGTTTAAAGCAGTGAAAACAGAATTCAGAGAAATACACTATTTTCTTAGGAACTATATTCGTACAGACAACGACGTCTATCAAAGGGACCTAATTGTGTTGACTATCAAAGGGACCTAATTGTGTTCTCGTATCTTATGGGCCTAGGTAACATATCAAGAACTTCTTCCATCAATATTATGG
>MJUU01012167.1:108877-124427 GCA_002080025.1 Modiolus philippinarum | reverse complement strand
TGTAGTTATTGCAAAAAATATAACTGATTAGTGAGTAGTCACTACGTGACAAGGTGACCGGACATCACGTGGGATGTTTTATTTGTCATCTGATAATTGCGGTGAGATAACTAACGACCCAAAGATTATTCTAATAATAGTTGTATATAACGTACTAGTAAGTATTCCATTTATCATTATATAAAATCTTAACTTGATATTCAAATTAATCCATTTTTTGAGTTACCAGGTAATTTGCTCTGTTGACAAATTTGCTATACAAGACCATATCAAATGAGTTGCGTAATGTTGACGCCAAATGCCATTGATGTGGGTATATAACTTTTTCTTTTTCGAAACTGGTGAAGTACATTATTGGAGTGTTCGAGTTCATTTGGGGTTATCCTTAAATTGAAGATTGTTTAATACAAGAAAATCATTTATATAACGGATTCTGAAATTAATTTAAAGGACTTGGCAAGGTTATTGTTCTTTCTTCTGAACTAGCCCGTGTATGAACCTGGCTTCATACGAATAAAGAAACAAGTTTGCTGAAAGTTGCGCATACTTAGTCCACATAGGTATCACTGTTGTCTGTGTCTACTGTCTGTCCTCTAAATTCGACATATATAAAATCAATTGAACATTCAAGCAATGCTAAGGCATCTTATTTTTGTTTGAATTACTGTCTTGTTAACAAAATAAGCTCCATCTTTACCAGCATCAAATTTGTATATCTTTTTTCGCCCTTTTTAGTTCAGAAAGACAGATGTTTTAAATCCCGGGGAACTGATTTTGCCTTATCATGTTGGTAAGTAGTAAGAGGGTAGAAAAATTAAACGTTTTAACACTTTTGTAACGGCTACGTTCAGTTGACGACAGATAATCACAGTTTTCTAACAAATCTTTTGAGAACCCACATCTACTGATTTACCCCTCTTGTTGAATATACATTATCATCATATATATTTTTATGCCATCTTGGATCGAGTATGTAATGAAGTCAGGACCTTAAAAACGGGTTTTGTAGTGCATTTGGCAGACAAAGCGACACAATTCTGTTTGAACGTACATTTATGTAACCCAGGTTGTTGTTTCTTCCCATGAATTGATACCTTTAGTTATTTTTAAGGGTACTCTCTTAGAATTGCTGAAAGTTTGTAAGTGGGAGATAATAACCTACTTCTTCAAACAGTCAATGTTGTGCCTTTTGTAGACTAGTGTGATGTAGTTATTGACCTTCTCAGCTTGAACAACGCCATAATTGTCATGGAGAAAGGATAATGTTTTAACTGTACCTGATACCGGGATCTTCGAATCTGCTCTTTTGATCGGCGCCAATTGATATCTTAAGGAGGTAGACCTAGGTTAAGGGACATGCATAACTCTTAAAATCACTTGTATGTTTGTTTAAAACATTTTCATAAATATATTGTAAACTTCTAAGTAACACAGATGATTTTGATTCTTTTTCACATCAATGCTTAAAATACATTGATGAATTTAACTATTTCAAACGCCTTGCTGATTTAAGGAGTTATCTCCCTTAACCTAGGTCCACTACCTTAAATCACCCTATTCAAACTACAATTAGATACTCCAACGAAGAATTTTGTAAACAAAAGTTTATGACTCGATTTATCAATTTTCATTACTCAAGGCATCAAATGCATATTGATGACATGATGCATGAAGACGCACGTTAAGTGTTATATTCAAAATACAACTCATACTTTTCAACTGCAAAGTTTCAAATAGATTCAAAACAATGAAGGGATATGGAGTAAATGCAAATGAGACATAATCTCTACAAATACAGGGTAAAACCAAGCAATGGGACAACGCTTTTATTGTTGTTCTTCATCTTGAGTTAACACGAGGCCTTCAACAATGAGCATTACTCATACCTCATAGGAAGCGCAAGACGGCCCCTAGCACCGGTTTGAGTGGAATTCATTGCTAATTGCTGAGCAACGCTACATCCATGTCTTTTTTCTTTGATCCATGGATGCGGGATCGTCAACAAACATAAACTTAACTGGCAAAGTGTTCTTACAATCGCTGTCCCCCATTTCCCGACAAAAAGACTAGTAGAAGACGATCACAACATTTAAACAGCCACAGGGCACTCATCGAGCCAATTCTAAGAAAACTTGGCATAATAAAATCATGAGACCTGGGCACAATAAACAGGTGGTCAGAAAAAACAAATTTTTAAATTACAAATAATTAAAAAGCCAAAATTTGAAAGATTGATAGTGCAGCCATATGAGAAAATCTCTCAAGAACAAGTACACCATAACTGAAATGTATATAGAGCATACATCTCTCTCACGGGCAATCTTTTTACCGACTCCATACTGCAGGAGAGACAAACTCCCGTCTAAAATTAACAATGAAGGGATCTGAAGTAAATGCAAATGAGACAAAACTTCTACAAATACATGGTAAAACCAAGCAATGGAACAACGCTTTTATTGTTGTTCTTCTTCTTGAAGTCACCATGAGGCCTTCAACAATGAGCATGAATGCACGTAGGTGCACGGCAATTTTTTCAACTTTTACTTGATTTTGCAGTTTTCTTGAATTTTCTTCGTAGTTAATCTCAATTAGTGCCTAAAGCGCCGAAACTCTAAATAATTTTGTACCATTTTTTTTCCTTAGCTCTCAATAAAACTGGTAAATACGAAGAAAAAAAAATACCAGAGGTGGAAAAATTGTATTTGCTTAATGATGCTAATATATTTTGGGGGATTAAAATTTCAATTTCTTATTACCAAAGCAGATAACTATCTTTTTGCACCGTTATATTAATTGAATGCGGACATTCAATTTTTTCGTTTGAGTACCTACTACAATCAATGACATTCTGGACCTGATCCAGTCGGAAAGTGTTTCAACTTTTTCTTTCTTTCTCTACTGAATTTTTTCTATCAAAATTGTTTTTTGTTTTTCATTTGATGGACCCTTTATGAATATTATTTCGTTATTTCTCCTTGGTTACGATGTTGAGGTCTCCTGTTTTAGCGTGACCAGCAATAGGAGAAAACATAAATTTCGAAGAGAGACAAGATAATTCATGTAGTTTTGACCTAAAGTCAATAATTTGGACGGATCTTCTGTAGTTGGCGATCACAATTCTGGAATACCAGAATTGTTAACAATTCTGGAACAAAAATTTATTCCAGAATTGTTGTTCCAGAATTGTTCCAGAATTGTTAAAATTTTATAATGCTAATTAAGTCAATAATTTAATCAAGGATTGTTGTGCCAGAATTGTTAGTTATGATTGTAATTCTATTTACATATGATCAAAGACTATATATGAAACAATTATTAAAGTATACAAATAATTAAAGATTAAAGGGTATATTATATAATACTTTAATTAGAAAAGAGTGATCAATAAAACTTTGGGATAATGTCTTTAATTGTCCAAAGCTGTAAAAAAACCTTCAAAATGTATAAATTTCAATCACCCCAACATTCTTCATATCTGAAATCGAATCATGCAACAAGTAACAACACTGTTCCACCCTTTTCCAACAGCCATGCCTGTACTAGGCAGGGTTAATATTATTTATTATAAATCCACCTGCATGGGCAACACAGTACTTGGCAGATCTCAAGACAAAAACAATTAAAACTACAACAAAAACCAAAGACATCGCTTGCTAACTGTGGCGTAAAAATTCGACAAAATATGACTCGGCAAGGGCTGTCCAGTATGCTGCAGATGTACCATCAAGCCATGCTGTAAAACACAAAAGTTAATCAACTGAATCTGAGCACCAATACCGCAAACGACTAGTCACTGAACGGAGTGACAATGACAACAACAATGATACTTTATCAGATGACCCCACAGCAACAACATCACTTTCCATGCAGCAATCGCTCAAGTTCATAATGCAAAGCTCTGTCCTTAGCTAATTTTGGCTTTACATTTAGATCATATTGGTTATTTGTTCTCTATCAGTTTTTTTTAATATCTTTGAGTTTATGGTCTTCCAAACGCTTAGATTTTATCTGCACTGAAGAGACATAAGTTGTCGAAATGCGCATATGCAGAAATAAATTGATAGTAACTTCGGTATTTAGTTATTTGGACAGAAAATCACTCCAAAAACAGCTTAATGAACACCAAGACACGTACAACAACCTTAAACAACAAAACAGGTAGTTGAAAACCAAGACTGCGGACAAAATGAAGCTCACGTTGATTATGTAACTGTCTATCATTTGTCTTTAAGCATTTGAATAAGCATTTGAATATATGTGATTCAGAGGAAGATATTTATAACAAAAGGCCATTTTCAGGGCGACCAACATATGTCAAAAAAGAAATTCAATATATTTGTTAAAAAACCAATGCTTTATCTGTCATTTCTGTGAAATGTAATAGAAATACAAGTTACAACCCTACATTGCCCTATTTATCTGTCATAAAAATGTCTAGATAATAGGTATTATTAATATTCAGATTCAATCTTGTAACAATTCTGGAATATCACAATGTTCCAGAATTGTTGGAAAAAAAATTAAAAAATTAACAATTCTGGAATAAATTTTTGTTCCAGAATTGTTAACAATTCTGGTATTCCAGAATTGCGATCGCCAATTACAGGAGATCCCAATGGTGGTATTAACAGTACTTTAAAATACAGGCACAATATGCATACGTCCCAAGTTAGTATACGATCTGATTAAAATTCTCGTTAATTCTGGTACGAAATATCAAAATACCGAAGTTACTGTTAATTTATTTTCTGCATATGCGCATTGCGACAACTTATTTCGTCTCTTCAGTGCATGTCAAATCAAACCATTTGGAAGTCCATTAACCCAAAAACGTGAAAATATTAAAAAAAATGGATAACAGGAAACACCTACAATGGCTGAAAATTATAATTACATGCAAAAATCTGCCATGCAACTACACATGAACAACACGAATAAGACAAAAGACAATCGTAGACAACGATAGGAACTTGGGACAGCCGGGCTTGGTACGGAAAAACTAATAAAGAACAAATACCAAAAATGATCGAAATAAACAAGCCAAAATTCAGCTAAAGACAGCGCTATGCATGAGGGAGATACTCCTTAGTTTTAAGCAAAATTTTGTAAAGAATTGGATATTGAATGTACTGTTAGTTAAAAAATACTGGTGTTGCAAGTATTGCAGATACTGGAGGATTCCAGAAACTAATGGTAACATCAGCATTGTTTCATGTCTCCCAGAACTCTCATGTTTTATACATAATATGACATTTCTAAATTCAAAACAAAGAAACATTGGATTAGTATGGTATTTTTTAATTTAAGCTGAACCGTTACAATTTATAATTTTATCTTTTAATACATAAGTTCAAGGCTTTCTACGTGTTATACATGTATCTGGAACCTTTCATTAATATTCACATAAACTACAATCACGATAACTTCATTTTTCTTTTATATTCCACATTTCTGCTGTTCACACCAGTATAAAACATTTCATGTCCATATAATCCATTTTATAGTGTGTAAGAAGGTTATACGGCAGAATAGTATATATTTAAAGGGCACGGAGAATTTCGTCTGACGGTGTATAACCATTAGCCCTTTCAAACGGCGGTTTATTTGTTTTTTTGTGATATATAAGGAATGTTTACAGAAAATCCAGTGAAACTGCATTAATATGACAATAATAGTGGTTAAAATTTGTATTTTGGAGTATTATAATTCACATGAGTCTTTTCTGTGATAAACGTGTATTTGACAGATGACTTTCTTAATTGTAATTGAATGAAATAACTTCATCCTCAGCATTCCCCTGAAGGAACAGAACTCAAGGAAACAACAACAGTAGAATACCGAAGGAACAAGGAAAGCGATGACTACAAAAATCGAAGTCCAAAGACATGGCAAAAACGGTAACAGATAAAAACAAAGACAAAACAAGGACGTGAGACAGCTACAATGCACGGAAATAAAAAGATAACATTAAGAACTAAGGCACTCACAGTGTGAACTCCCATGAAAACCGGGAGTGACATCAGGTGCTCCGGAAGGGTAAGCATGTCCTGCTCCGCTAGCGGCATTCGTATTACCAGGAAAAGAGGTAATTTGTGAAATGATAATCTGGATGACAAATGTAAACACCTGTGTGAACCCCTATAAAAACTGAAGTATCATCGGGTGCTACGGAAGGGTAAGCATGATCTGCTCCACGCGTAGTTAATGACAAAATGGTCATTGTCTTGAAATAAAGAGAGAGAGAGGTATTGACTGAGATGGCGATAATAACCAATTTCACGACAAGGACCATTTTTTCATAAACTATTATTATTATTTCATTGAGGGAGCCATATGTTAAAAAAGTGGATTGATATACTTTCAAAAGAGGAATCAGGAGCATAATATGATAATGACGAAGTAGTCGTGGCTACCAGAACTTTTAGCCACGCCCACCCGGTCGTTATCATGTGAGGATCAGATAACGACCGGTTTTCTGGTCCGATTTCGATAATGGTATTGACTGATAGAAATATAACTGCAGAAAACAAAATGACACATGACCGTCTTTTATTCAATCGTAAAAAAGAATATTTCACCGATATGAAATAAATCTTTGTAACATTTGCCGAAAACGTGAAATAATTTGTTGATGTCTTGAAAATAGCATAGAGTACTTTCTCTGAAAACGTTGGTAACTATAAGCAGCACACTCCAGTCAAAACGGTAACGAGAACAATTTTTGGCACGTTATTTTATCAAAACCGTTCTTGCATTGAAATGAAACTTTCGTCCTAAATTACATGAAACCTCTTTCACATGTAATTTTCAATCAAGCAAACTGTCACAAAAATGCAAATTCGACTATAGATTATTTGAATTATTTAGATAAGGCATACGGATAATGTAATTCTAAATCTTTTCATATGTGTAAAATGTTGTTTATAGAAATATCTCAAAAATATCAAAAAGCAAGGGAAGAATGTTTTTGATATTGAAAGTAGAGGTTAGCCATATTTTTTTATCTGTATATTTCTGTTTTATTTGCATACATGCATATATAATTCCCCTACCTTGTCAGATATGTGCTCGATAAAACCTTTAGAAGCGGGAAAACTTTTTATTTCGCATGATCCAGCACGTAGTATTTTAAAGCATTTTTTTATTATGTTGTTCAGTGTCGAGACGATATTTTTCTTTGGAAATAATCTAATATATGTTCAATTCTTAATCAAAATATCCAGACTTATTTTGAATTATACCTATAAAACTTCGTTAGGATACTGAATTCTCCGATGGAAAATTACTATTCTAGTTTGTACTAGATATTTTGGTTCTTAATTTTCTTTATCATAAAAGTAAGTGAGAAACGAACCGTCAGTGTAAAAACGAATAATCAAAGGACAATGGCAACACCGGAAACAATAGGAAACAAAGACAATACACGAATATGGAATAGAAAAAGAAAAACGAAGACACGTACATACAAATAAACAACAAAGACAGAATAAAAAAAACATGGGCGAGATCAGTTGCACCGGTAGAGTAAGCATCTACTGCTTCTTGAACATGTTAAGTCAATTCGAGTAGAGGAAAACAAACTTTAGCTGTTAAGGAGTAGATTTGTTGTCATCTGTGAAACACAAATCCAATAGCAGTCCACAAGATCGTGATGATGACCGTAAAACTTCTGTAGTGATGACTTCAAGTTATGAGTAACATACGCCTGTTCTAGTAGCTTTTTTTAGCAACCGAGCTATATCAAGGTAGTAATGGTATCGACCTCAGCCTGAGTAAGGAGATCTGAACTCCATATTCTAGTGCGGTGGGAATATTGCTACAAAGAAAGGGGACATCTTTATCATTTAAATGGAAAATACTACTATTCAAATTCCAAATAAGATTTATAGATACGGTTTGACCGAATATTTATTTACATCACAACCATCTTTTTGGACTTAGACAACGTAGTATAACACAAATTAAACAACAAATACACATGTCTAAGGCAATTGAAAAATAAAATTTCGAATCGAATCATTCTCTTACAAAAGCTTTACCTTTATCACGAAGATCAGTTTTGATCATTTCAAACTCATTTCTAAATTTCGAAAAAGGTACAACTCTACTTGTATATTTCTGGTGCCGTTTTGATATTTTGTCGTTATGAACGTTGTAATATCCATCAAAATTCCTGGCAATGATGGCTACTGGCATGGCAATGATCAACAAACCAGACATTGCTGTAACAACACCTGTACAATATCCGGGCATTGACTTCGGTACCTCGTCACCATATCCAACAGTCGTCATGGTTACTACTGCCCACCATATGCCGACAAAAATATTTGGAAATGTATCCGGTTCCGTCAGTTCTGTGTAATATATCAGATTGCCAAAAACAACAGCAAATATACCAAAGGTAACGCTGAGAAGTAAAAGTTCTTTTGAACTTGCTTTGATGGCAAGTAATAATATTTGTAGTTCCGTGTATATTTTCGTTAGGCGGAAAAACCGGAGCAATTTAAACATGACTGTGACATTCGATACGACGAAAAACAATCTATAGGCATCATATATCATGTATTGTTCTGCTAAAGCTTCCACAACGTAAAATATTACTACAAACACGAACACAAATATGTCGATTTTATTGTTGCTGCTCTTCAGAAAGTGCATTTTGTGAGGACACAAGGTGAAGTGTATCAGTAGTTCCAGCCCAAAGAAGGTATCTGTAATCTTTTGTATCACCTGTAGAGCTGCTTTCGGTTTTGACCTGATAAACTGTCTCAGCTTCCAGCTCAGCTCATTTTCTCTACGAGTACGATGGTCATGCTTGGGTACTTTATGCTTATATTTTTGTTTGAGATTATGGTGCCAGGTTGACCATTTCGGAGTTGGGATTTGTGTTGTATCATTGTTGTTGTCCATCAATAAATCATTGTCGGTATCGGGGGGTTTAACCTCATCCCGAAGTGATGGTTCGGTTACCAGACAGGATGTTGTCACAGATAGTAATACCATCATCATAAAGAAAATGAAGAACGCCTAGGAAGAAAAATAATAATTCAATGTAGAAAATTAACTCAACGTATAAACAAGATGTAATCCCAAATTTACATCTGAAAACAACATAAGAATGTTTGAGGAAGAGTTTTGGAAGTTAGGATAATGGAAGAAAAACATCCTTTTCTGACCTAAACATTCTACTGTATCCTGAACAGGTACAGAAAACTGGTTTCATCCGTACACATGACGTACAGGACTATATATATATATTTTGAAATTACCAGGTTACATGTACATATTTTAAAATGTTTTTCCCAAATTCCATTTATAATAGTTCTGTTAGTTGCAAATGAACCCTGAAATTGAGTTTATGATTCTGGTATTCGTCCATTGTTTCGTATTCCAAACATTTGAAATCTAATTAGTTTTCAGTAATTTCACTACTGTATACCGTTACAGAGAATGTCAGAGCAGAGATTAGAAGCAAATCACTATATAAAATGTTTTCTAACATTCATTTGTTGTTGAAACTACTGTATGTTTTATGAAAAAGTTTGAAATCAAGTAAAAATAAAAATGGTAAAGTAGGCAACAATTAAAAAGTAAAATAAATAAAACTAAAATATACAAATTAAAAAAAAAACGCCTTTGAATGACAAAAGGGTGTGTAACATTTGTGCTATGATGGCCTTCAACTAGAAAAGAACCGGGCATTAAATCAAAGAAAAGTAATTGAGAAGCCAAGCCAACTGTCGGTAGTATAACGCGTTACCTCAGACCACTTTTGTCGAGGACCCCCATAATGCATTCTTTGTAAAATATTTTCATTTTCACCTAATTTTCCCTAAAATATGCAAATTAGTTCAGGAGCGAATTTTTGTGCTAATATAGAGGGCGCTGCAAGTATTGACGAGGTTCTAAGTGTGTCATTGGACTTGAGTGCCTCGCCTTTGGCTTTGACTTCACTAGTCCATAGTGTTGTCATTGGTCTCGCGCTACCTGTATTCAAAGTACTTTCCTAGATCTCGCCTTCTACTCTGGTCTCGCCCTTCTTCTGTCCATGTCCACTGGTCTCGTGTTTATCCCAGCTTTGACCTTGCTTTTACCCTAACCCTAATCTATTTTAACTACACCTTAACCATTGTCTTTAGAATTCAGTGACTGAACTTTTTTGTTAAAGTGTTGTACTTTAGTCTGTCATTGACCTTTGACCTCGTCCTGAGTGATTGGCCTTTGGCTTCGACTTCACCAGTCCATGTGTAGTCACTGGTCTCGCTCTACTCTTGTCCATGTCCACTGGTCTCGTCTTTATTCTAACCCTAACCTTACACTTATCCTCGTACTAACCCTATCTTTTTTTGTTATGTAATGTGTATATCTTCAGATAAACCATGGTTTACCCTAACCGACCCAACCTTTACCATAATGTATATAACCGTAACTCTTAGCTCTAACCCTAACTCTAGTCATTTAGTGTTTGTATGCATTATGATGTTTTCCTTATACATTCGTTTCCTGATTTTGTTGACTTTTGTTCATGACTAACTCTAACTATCCTTTCTTGCAATTCTTTTTGTATTCCTTTTTATAATTACTTGTGCTTTAATTCAATGCTATTCTTCCTTTATCCAACCTCTAATCCTAACTTAAGTTTCTATGACAACTCTATATTCATTCATTATTCATTTTCGAATATTATTCTAATATTCTCGTGTTGTCCCCCTTTTACCCAACTTCTAACCCTAACCTTAGTTGCTATGACAACTTTTATTTTTATTTATTTATTTTTTATTTATATTTCATAGTTTATTATTTTTCATTATACATTTATTTTTTATTATTTTTCATTATTATTATATTTATTTATAATATCATTTTATTTCTTTATTATTTTCTATTCAATTATTGGTTTAATTTTCTTTATTTAATTCATTTATATTATTAATTATTTATTTTATTTATTTTTTCATTTATTTAATTTTTATCATTTTTAATTTATTTCATTCGTTTTTTGAATTAACTTTACAATTTTTTTTATTATATATTTATTTATTATCATAACCTATATGTATCATATTATTTTATTTTATTTATAATTTATTTCTTTTTTCAAATATTTATTTATAACATTATTTTATTTCTTCTTTTTATTACTTTTTATAACTTAATTTTTTATTTATTATTCAATTATTATTTATTATCTTTCATTTAATCTATTTATATTCCTAATTTTTGAATTTATTTTATTTATTATCTTATTATTACTTTTATTATTATTTTTATTTATTTATTTATGATCTATTTATTATTTCTATAAGTGTTTTACTTATTTTATTATTGTTTTTATTATTATTTTATTAACATCTATTATAAATTCATTTTTTTTAATGTTATTATTTCATTATTCTTTTTAATATTATTTTATCATTATTTATTTAATATTATTATTATATTATTATTACTATTACTAATATTTATTAAATTTATTAATTATTTTTCATTATTATTTATATTTATTAATTATTTTTCATTATTATTTATATTTATTTATTAGATTATTTTATTTCTTTTATTTTTTTCTATTCAATTATTGGTTTAATTTTCTTTATTTAATTTATTTATATTTATAATTATTTATTTTATTTATATTATTAATTATTTTTTTTTATTGATTTAATAGTTATTTATTTTAATGTTATTTCTTTTTTGGCTAATGTTTAGATATCCCAACAACTTTATGATTTATTCTTCTCAACCTGAACTACCTTACCCCAACTTAACCTAATAAAAACCCTAACCTGAACCATAGCTTATCACTAATCATTAATATATATGTAATCCTAACCTAAAAGATTTAAATAATACTGATCTTACACTTGAAAATCATTTTATTTATTAATTAATGATAACTTAACCTAAAGCTTTCAAACAAACACTAACGTTACTAATGATATCATCCCCAATAGTCATAACCCTAATCTAAATACATGACAGTAACCCTAATCCTTATGCATATAACCCTAACCCTAATGCCTATAACAGTAACCGTTATGTATATAACAGTAATTCTTAACTTATTGTTTATAACATTAACCCTTATGCATAACCCTAACCCTAACTCTAGTCATTTAGTGTTTGTATGCATTATGATGTGTTCCTTATACATTCGTTTCCTGATTTTGTTGACTTTTGTTCATGACTAACTCTAACTATCCTTTCTTGTAATTCTTTTTGTATCCCTTTTTATAATTACTTGTGCTTTAATTCAATGCTATTCTTCCTTTATCCAACCTCCTACCCTAACCTAAGTTGCAATGACAACTTTTATTTCAATTAATTAATTTTTTACTTATTATTCTGTAATTTATTCTTTTTCATTATACATTTGTATTTTTTATTATTTTTCATTATTATTATATTTCTTTATCATATCATTTTAATTATTAATTAATGATAACCTTACCTAAAGCTTTCAAACAAACACTAACGTTAATAATGGTATCATCCCCAATAGTTTTACCCTAAGAAAAGTAACCCTTATGTATATAACCCTAACCCTTATACATATAACACTACCCTAACCCTTATGTAAATAACCCTAACCCTTGTGTATATAACAGTAATGCTTAACTTATTGTTTATAACCCTAACCCTTATGCATAACCCTAACCCTAATGTATAACCCTAACACTTATGTAATAACACTAACCCTTATGTAATAACCCTAACCCTTATGTATAGAACAGCAACCCTAATGTATATAACCCTTCCCCTAATGTGTATAACCCTAACCCTTATGTATAGAACAGCAACCCTAATGTATATAACCCTTCCCCCTAATGTGTATAACTCTAGCCCTTATGTATAACCCTTACCTTTAAATAACAATAACCGTAGCCCTAATGTATATCACAGTAACCCTTATGTAATAACACTCACCCTAACCCTTATGTATAGAACAGCAACCCTAATGTATATAACTCTTATGCATATAACTCTAACCCTTATGTAATAACCCTAACCCTTATGTATAGAACAGCAACCCTAATGTATATAACCCTTCCCCTAATGTGTATAACCCTAACCCTTATGTATAGAACAGCAACCCTAATGTATATAACCCTTCCCCCTAATGTGTATAACTCTAACCCTTATTAGATCTTTTACCCTAACCATACTGATGGATATCATATTTCTTTGAAAACACATAATGAAACGTCTATGATTATGAACAGACACAAAACATCAATGACATTGATATGAATATAACGTTATCCATAACTATGAACATAAAATAGCAAAACACAATATGAACAACAAATACAAATAAAAAAGTCTTAACATCAACATGAAGTGACACAAACTTTGAAAACAAATTGACACTGGAAGCAAAATGAACCAAATATAAAAGCATAAATGTTAAAACCTTAACATTGAGTGATACAACATATGAAAACACACTGATGTGAACAACAAATATAAAAAGAAACGTTAATATATCAATATTAAATGATACAAACTTTCAAAACCTGTGAATTTGAATAACAAATACAAGCATAAATGTTAAAAGACTAACATTAAATGGTGCAACATATGAATGTAAACACCAAATACGAACAGAAACATTGACACATCAATATAATCTGATACATCATATGAAAACCTATGAATGTGAACAACAAATACAAGCATAGATGTTAAAAGATCAACATAAAGTAATACAAACTATTAAAACCTGTGAATGTAAACACCAAATACAAATAGAAACGTTAAAACAACAACATAATTACAACAAAGTATGTAAGCATGTAAACATTGAAACAATATAAACTACAAATACAGGCATAAATATTAAAACATTAACATTGAGTGCTGCAACATATGAACATTAACACTGATATAAACAACCAATATGAACAGAAACATTGAAACACCAATATTAAACGACACAAGACAAATGTGAACACCAAACCACGACACATAACATCAAGTATGAACACAAAAACAACAATAAACGACAACATAATGACATTGATATGAACTGTTCCATGAAAACAATATGATATGTTAAATATGAACACAAGCACAGCAAAGTATGAAACCAAATACGAACTGATTGAACATTGAAAACAGAAACATTGAAACATCAACATCAGGTGTTCATGACTAACTCTAACTATCCTTTCTTGTAATTCTTTTTGTATCCCTTTTTATAATTACTTGTGCTTTACTTCAATGCTATTCTTCCTTTATCCAACCTCTAACCCTAACCTAAGTTGCAATGACAACTTTTATTTTAAAACAATAAATTAATTAATTAATTTTTTACTTATTATTCTGTAATTTATTCTTTTTCATTATACATTTGTATTTTTTATTATTTTTCATTATTATTATATTTATTTATCATATCATTTTATTTATTAATTAATGATAACCTTATCTTAAGCTTTCAAACAAACACTAACGTTAATAATGGTATCATCCCCAATAGTTTTACCCTAACAAAAGTAACCTTAACCAGTAACCCTTATGTATATAACCCTAACCCTTATACATATAACACTACCCTAACCCTTATGTAAATAACCCTAACCCTTGTGTATATAACAGTAATGCTTAACTTGTTGTTTATAACCCTAACCCTAATGCATAACCCTAACCCTAATGTATAACCCTAACACTTATGTAATAACACTAACCCTTATGTAATAACCCTAACCCTTATGTACAGAACAACAACCCTAATGTATATAACCCTTCCCCTAATGTGTATAACCCTAACCCTTATGTATAGAACAGCAACCCTAATGTATATAACCCTTCCCCCTAATGTGTATAACTCTAACCCTTATGTATAACCCTTACCTTTAAATAATAATAACCGTAGCCCTAATGTATATCACAGTAACCCTTATGTAATAACACTCACCCTAACCCTTATGTATAGAACAGCAACCCTAATGTATATAACTCTTATGTATATAACTCTAACCCTTATGTAATAACCCTAACCCTTATGTATAGAACAGCAACCCTAATGTATATAACCCTTCCCCTAATGTGTATAACCCTAACCCTTATGTATAGAACAGCAACCCTAATGTATATAACCCTTCCCCCTAATGTGTATAACTCTAACCCTTATTAGATCTTTTACCCTAACCATACTGATGGATATCATAATTCTTTGAAAACACATAATGAAACGTCTATGATTATGAACAGACACAAAACATCAATGACATTGATATGAATATAACGTTATCAATAACTATGAACATAAAATAGCAAAACACAATATGAACAACAAATACAAATAAAAAAGTCTAAACCTCAACATGAAGTGACACAAACTATGAAAACAAATTGACACTGGAAGCAAAATGAACCAAATATAAAAGCATAAATGTTAAAACCTTAACATTGAGTGATACAACATATGAAAACACACTGATGTGAACAACAAATATAAAAAGAAACGTTAATATATCAATATTAAATGATACAAACTTTCAAAACCTGTGAATGTGAATAACAAATACAAGCATAAATGTTAAAA
>MJUU01012167.1:76180-91508 GCA_002080025.1 Modiolus philippinarum | reverse complement strand
TTTTTGTTTTTTTGTTCTTGCATTCTCCTAGGGTAGCTCTTTATTCTTCCGCAAAAAAAAAAACGCAATTCTATCTCTTTCCACCTTTCGTTCTCCATTGCCTAAGTATCTCCACAAACTACAATCACGCTTTGTTTAACACAATTGAAAAGTTTTTTTTATAGTATTTGTATATTATTGATTATTGCACAATACCTCATCTTTAATTATTAACTTCAGGTTTTAAATTTATACATTACTGTTCTTATTGATTCTTTTTATCATATCTATATTTATAAATACCAATCCCATCATCCTCTACAAACCTGTTCCCAGTACCACCTATAGTAAATGTTTATAATAATAATAATAATAATAATACTTTTCAACTTCCACAAGGAAACAGAAAAATTAAACCCCGCCCCGCTTTATCAGAACGAAACTGGACGCCATTTTGATTTTCGAGAATCTGAAATTCCTATTCATATGCAGCAACTAGAAAACACGAGGGGACTTTATAAACATAAGTGGATGATATAAATCGGATAATGGTTTTTATGAAATAAATACGATACGCTAGGCTATGGAATAGCCTTGGATAGAAAATTGCGTGTTTGATTGACAAGGGTGTGGTGGCTCATGATGTATTTGTATACTCAAATCAATACTTGAAGTAAGCCTTTCTCGGTACTTCTTTGTAATTTCTTCTATTGGTCTGCACATGTGATAAAACAGTCACTGATTCGATCAAACCTCTAATTTTTTGGCAACAGCAACTCAAAGTAGTTTCGTGCTTTTGTTTTTTTATGTTTTTTATTGTTTTGTTTTTGCATTCTCCTAGGGTACATGTAGCTCTTTATTGTTCCGCAAAAAACGCAATTCTACCTCTTTCCACCTTTCGTTCTCCATTGCCTAAGTACCCGGGCCTAAGTATCTCCACAAACTACAATCACACTTTGTTTAACACAATTGAAAAGTCTTTTATAGTATTTGTATATTTGTATATTGTTATTGATTATTGCACAATATCTCATCTTTATTTATTAAATTCTGGTTTTAAATTTATACATTACTGTTCTTATTCTTTTTATCATATCCATATTTATAAATCTGGCTAAGCGATATTGCAATACCAATCCCATCATCCTCTACAAACATGTTCCCACCTATAGTAAATGTTTATAATACTTTTCAACTTCCACAAGGAAACAGAAAAATTAAACCCCGCCCCGTTTTATCAGGACGAAACTGGACGCCATTTTGATTTTCGAGAATCTGAAATTCCTATTGGTCAATAGTCTTCTTTGCATGTGTTCTCCTCACTGCGCAAGCGTACTCCTCACTTCACCCCAAGAACTATCTATATAGCTAGGCTATTCCATAGCCTAGCTAATTCTCCTATCAATCCTTCTTATGGACAAGTTTAATCATTTTTCTCTACAGAGCAAAGGTCTGGTAATTGAATGACGTTTGAACTAAATATTGTATTCGTCTGTTTCTTTTTTAATCTTAACAATTTGTCGGTTGTTTACTTTCGTCGCCATGCTCTTATTTTGATCAGAAAATCTTATAATCACAGAGGAGCTTTTCTAGAAGGGAGATAATTTTATACCACTAGATTTCCCGCTGCTAGACTTCTGCCTTACCTGCTAGACCACGAACTCGTTGCACTAACTGTGTAAAAAATCGCATATAGGGAATCGTTGGGGGTGGGGGGGCACGAGAAGGATATATACATTATTATTATAGTATGACATATTTATTTCATGACATTATAAGTATGGAAATAATTTTTTTTAAGAATTTTTATTGATGTTCCTTCACTTTATATATTAGCTGGGATGTAAATAAGTTATCACACCCGGACTTGGTGTGTCTGTATAAACTCACCCCTCTGGCCCCGACCGTCGGTGTGACCGCGCCCTCGTGTGATAACTATTACAAACTAATCGATCGACATGAATATCAATAAAAATGTCACTCGTGTTGATCAACCCAGAGGATTAAACGTTGCAAATCTTTCTGCGTTGTTTGGTACCCGTGACATTTTTATTTACGACGGTCAATTAATACTATAAGGATTTTTTTATTTTGGTTTTGGTGCAAACAAGAGGTCCCATGATGTCAAATTTGCGGGGTATGCGACACAAACTCTTCCCACATATTTTAGTTTCGAAATTAAATTTATTGAAGGAAAGTTACAAATAGCCTGTAGATGTGCAATAAGCTCTAAAATTTTGAGTTGTACCTCCGTGTAAACAAAGGGGACTTCAAGAAATATCTAGCAACAATACTTTTAAACCTAGTAGCAAGTCTTCCAGGGAAGACATGTGTTGCCTGCGTAATAACAAATAATATTCTAAGTCCTGTCAAACAGGAAGTAGGTATGTGAGAGATCCAAAACTCTATTACACTGTAAAGGTCTGCATACTGGTACTCCATATTAAATTGCAGAAGGCTTGGATACATAGTTCATAGGAAAAAATGTGGCAAACATTTTTTGTGACTGCGATCCATGCCAAATTGCAGAAGGGTAGGATACATGGTACTTGAGAAAAACTTGAAAGAAATTTTCAAGACGCAAAAAAATTTCTAAGTTCAATCAAACAGGAAGTGGTCATGTGAAAGATCCGAAACTTTGTTACACGATATAGGTCCCCATACTGACACTCCATACCAAATTGCAAAAGGCTACAATGCTTAGTTCCTGAGAAAAATGTGACACAAATTTTTGTGACGCCGACGACGACGTCGCCGACGCAAGACGACGGATAGTGGTCCCTATTTGTCGCCACTGCGTAATCACAGGCGATACAAAAATTGATTTTATTGGAACAATCATTTCCACTAACTGGATTTCAAAAATATTTTTTATTCCAATTTTGACAAATTTCCTGACAGTCACAAAGACCACTTATTTTCAGAAATTACATTGAAACCATAGTATTTTGTTTCAATTAGAACACACATTTTCACAAACTTGATTTCAAGAATATTTGAAACCATTTTAACCGAATTCCCGACAGTTTCATAGATCACTTATTTTTGGAATTCTACATCTAAACGATACATCTTTGAAATAAAGTGATTATCGTTAATTTGATGACAAAAATTTTCAAAATAATTACACCGAGGGCTTTTATTTTGTAAAATAGGGAGTTCAAGGATCACTATCTTTTCAGAGTCATTACTGTAGTTTTATGAATTCATTCTGGCAAAAATTAAATAGCTTCAAGTCCAATTTTCAATGCAAACATATGATGAAAAACTCTAAAATCAAAGAAGATGTACTCTAAAATAATTCCTTGATATAGCAAAAATAGTAATTTAAACAGATTGCATGGTTGGATAGTCTAACTTTTATCATCACTTGGTGTACATCTTTTTATTTTCTTGCTTTTTACATTTTGATCATCTGTTCTGAAACTATTGCAGGAAAGATGTAAAGAAGGTCCCTTACAAAAATTACTCAGGTCATTTTGATCGGATAACAAAAGCAATGACAGCCAGCGCAGAACAAAGTTTAACATTGGACAATATTGGAAAATCATCATTGTCATCATCTGCTATGAAATATTTAACTAAGCTGCATGGAAGTGATCTGTGGAAGGTCTTTTACAAAAATTATTAATTTCGGTGGAAACTTCATAGGAATGATGTTTTTCAGGTCTTCACAAAAACTGCTCATGTTGTTTCAAAAATCCGACAAAAACATGAGAGCATAGTTTAAAATTGGATCTGATGAGAAAATCATTATTTTTACCACCTGCTCCGAAAATATTGAAGCAAATTTTAGTGAACAGATTTGTAATGATATATGGAAAGTTCTTCACAAACTTTGATAAAGGATTGATGCCAGCGCAGATTTGACCCCTTAGGAAAATAAAATTTCTATCATCAATGAAACTGCAGAACATATCTAACCAAATTGAATGGAAGGTCTCTTACAAAAATTCCTCATGTCGCTCTGATTCGATAAAAAAAAACTTGGCAATCAGAAATCGAAGTTTAATTTGTTTCAACGAGTTGAAATAAAAATCTTACCTTCTGTGGAAGGAGAGTTCAGGATAGATTCTACAGATGTTTTAAGGGACCGACCATTTAACTTGAAGTGGGGGTTACGGTTTTTTTTCTGGACAGAAATAAATTGTTCGCGCTTCGCGTGAAAAAAAAATTATTTATTTTAATCACATGTATCGACAAAATATTTCTTTTCAAAATTAGCACATTTTTTTTTTCCTTCAGAATATTTTGTTTTCATCATTTTGGCAGCCAAAACCATAGCCCCCCCCTTTTCAAGTTAAATAGTCGGTCCCTAAGACTGAAAAAGGCTAAAATAGAATTGATATTAAGTTTATAATTCATATGTTTAACGGCAGATTTACATTTGGAATTTAGAGAAAAACGTACATTTGTTAAAGTCTCCTAAACGGATTTAGAGATATAACTCAAAACATAAGCTGATAAGGGTAACTCCAGTGAAATTATTCTTAAGCAAAATACCTGGTAAAAAAGAAACCGTACAACATTTTAATGTAGCCATTTTAATATTTGAATATACAGCCTGCTCAATTTTTGGTTTACCGTGAGATTACGATTTTTTGGTACGATGCAGTCTTGTAAGTCGGCACACCTGAGCATTTAGTATAAAAACATTTTATTTAGAAAAAACAACGGTCAAGTACAAAATGGTGGGATTGGAAAACAAGTGACTAGCATTTTTATAAATTCTGAGCATTTACCTTTCGAGTAGTACTGTAATGTTAACCTGTTATTTTTTTTTTAATTTCAACGCAAAAACCATGCATTAGTTATCTTCCAAATCCTGCAAAATATACAATTAGAACAATATGAAAAACAAGTTTAAAATGACATACTCCTGTTCTATTGCCATGTTTAAATGCCTTGTAAGTCGGCGTAGGTTACGAATCTGAATGTCCAGAACGCCACACAAACAGCAACTCGAATAATTCAATCCCTCTCCGTATCCGATTATCACCTTCTACGAGGAAATGGAGCGATCGTAGTGAGTGGAATATAACGACTGGATTATTTGGGTTACACAATATCGGGTTTTCAGTGGAAGGTGGGATGTTAAAAAATTAAAACAAAAATACCCTTTAACAGTTTAAGTCAAAGTAGAATCTATTAATAAAGATTGTAGCACCGTTTTGGTCTCCTACAATTCGTGGAACACTCAAAACGGATTTATTTGTCATCATTCATATCTGGCTGCAAGTTGGTACAGAAATTCTTATGAACCATCTTAACATTAGAAACGAAGAATTTTGTAAGCAAAATTTATGATTTCAATAAACGATATTCCACTTTCAAATTTTTGGGTAATTGTTGACATCTTACCTCAAATCTACTGGAAACTGGTACCTGACGTCAGTTGAGCGTAATCTAGGTCTCCTATTTATTTTCTTGATCTAAAATAAATTGTTTAGAAATGACCCGCCTGGGATAAAATGCTGATTTATGACATGTTCGGCTTTTTTCCAATCATTAACACCTTTCATATGTTGATAGAAGAATTTATTCCCTTTGCCCTCATACAGCGCCATTTTTACCCCGTTTGACCTCTTTGGCCCGTCATTCTAATACCCGGAACGTTCCGGAATTGAACTTTTGGAAGAACGTTTATTTTCATTGCACCAATACGTAATGATGACACTGTGCATGAAGTCGCACGTTAATATTTAAATTACGAGTTATACTTTTCAACTGCAAAGTTCCAAATAGATTCATAAATGTACGTAGGTGCACCAATTTAAATTTTACTTGTTTTTGCAGTTTTCTTGAATTTACGTCGTAGTAAATCTTAGTCAAACGGCGCTGTGTAACGCCAAATAATTTTGAACCAGTTTTTTCTCGGCTCTAATGCGAAGAAAAAAATACCGGAAGTGGACAAATGCATTTTTTAATAATGTTAATTTATCCATAATCTTTTTTTTAGATTAAAAGTTCAATTTCTTATTATTGAAGCAGATAACTATCTTTTTGCACCGTTATTATTAATTGAATGCGAACATTTCATGTTTTTCGTTGGAGTACCTATTTGATTGGCATGACAATAGAACATACAACCTAAAGATTCGCAAGTCAAAAATTTGACGCTTAAATGGATGCAAAAAATAAGACACGCACAGAAAACTGATAAAAAATACGTCTACAACCTCTTGTTTTGAAATTGTATTTTGTCTGACCATCAACAGATAGCAGCTTGTAACGATTTAGGTGGTTCAGGGGACTTATTTTTCATGATTAAATGGTCGGTCCCTTATTGGCAATTGACATTTGACAATTGATATTCAAAGTCACGACCACGTTTTACAATTACAGTCGTTTCGCACCTATTCTGTGCTTTTGCCTTTTGGATTTCGACTCCTCACAGATGTGTTTGGTAATATTATTTTTACCTCCATTTACTTTTTTTAAAAATCTTGACATGTGTATTCGACAATTTTCTTTTCTTTTCTTTTGTGTTGTTGTTGATTTTTTTTTACATTTTACATTATTGAGCATTTTCAAAAAGTTACATACACAACATGCTAATGCATATATTTGTTGCAAAATCATAATAAATTGTTTTTCTTCATTTTAATCCTGGATGTAGAGAAATCAGAATTGTTACTTCAGGCCGTTTGAAGCAAGATGTTGCAATAAGGGAAATTTTATTCTCATTAGCGAAAGTTGTGAACGATATAGTCTCCTGGTGAAAGCATCACATATCATGTGTAATTTCATATAAATAACAAAAAAATTCGTTAAGTCATTGTGTGAAATTTTCCCCTTTTAAACTTGCCAATTAAAATTCACCAGCCATATTATAGTAAAAAAACGCTGTGTGTAAATTGTGCACAGTATTGATTTGATAGTTGTTCGGGTAAATAAATCACATAGAAATAAGCAGTGAAAGTATATGAAGTAAATGTACTTGAGACAAAGTTTCTACAAATACTTGGTATATGTCGTTTTTCACCATGAAGTCACTATATGGCCTTTATCGGTGACCTTCGCTCATATCTCATAATAAGTCCAACATCCGTTGTCCGACAAAAGTTAGCGTCTCAAGTCTAATGGACAATAAGAACATATAGACAAACACAGGGCACTCATCAAGTCGATTGTAAAAATAAACATGATTTTATAAGACAGCGAGATGATGGCACATAAACAAATGGCCAAAACAACTTTGGAAATTACAAAAATAATAAATGTAAAAATGTGAAAGTTTGATAGGATATCCATTTGAGAAATTCTCTCACAAACAAGTACACAATAACTGAAATACAAAGAGAGCATACATCTCTCGCACGGGGAATCTTAAAAAAACCATGGAAGTATATGAAGTCAAAGTCTCTACAAATACATGGTAAAACCAAGCAAAGGGACAACACTTTTATTGTTTTTTTATCTTGTGTGACCGGAGAGCATGAATCTCCTAACAAAAGTGATTACTGTCATTTTCAGAGATCGAACCCGGGACTTCTAGCACTTCAGCCAGCCGCCTAACCGAGTGAGCTAAAAAATAAAACGATCCGTCAGCTCAGCCGATTCACTATCTACTACAACACAGGTAAGCCGTCTTGTCAAACTTCCTCTAGCTCGAGAGTCATCATTCCTGTTATGTACGACTTTCAACACACAGACCCTGGTTAGCTCCTTACCACCGTGGTTTTTTTTTAGCTTGGCGCGAAATGTAACCGGAGAGCCTGAATCTTCTTACAAAATTGACTGTTGTCATTTCCGGGGATCGAACCCGGGACCTGTAACACTTCATCTAGCCGCATAACCGAGTGAGCTAAAGAATCGATCCATAAGCTCAGTCGATTTACTGGTTTTTGAAATCAACTACCTGCTACAACGCAAGTAGGCTGTCCTTTCACTATAGAAGTCACAGCGAGGCCTTCAACAATGAGCAATGCTCATACCTCAAAGTAAGCTCAAGACGGTCCCTAGCACGGGTTTAATTTGAGCAGATTTCTTTGGTGAATGTCTATCCACGTTACATCAATGTAAAAAAATAAATAAAGCTGACAAACTAGTGAGATAAGGGTACTATAACAGGCGGCTATAATAAGGGTACTATAACAGGCGGCCAGAATAAGGGTACTATAACAGGCGGCCAGAATAAGGGTACTATAACAGGCGGCCAGAATAAGGGTACTATAACAGACGGCCAGAATAAGGGTACTATAACAGGCGGCCAGAATAAGGGTACTATAACAAGCGGCCAGAATAAAATTTTGGAAATTACAAAAATAATAAATGCCAAAATTAGAAGGTTTGATAGTATATCCGTTTGAGAATTCTCTCACGAACAAGTACACCATAATTGAAATACATAGAGTGTTTAACAATGCATTTAGTACAACAACAAAAGTAAACAATTGGGCTGCTATATTTAAATTCGGTGTTAAATGTGTTCAGAGCGGTCTTACAAAATTTGATTATATGACAATTAAAATAAAAAAAAAACGATTAAAATGCGAAAATTACTGGAGGCGGACACAATCACTGAAAAGACACCCAAAAGACTATTCAAGGGAAATATTGAATAATTGATTTCAAAGAAGTATATTTCCATGATTCAAAATGATATATCGTTGCCAATGTATAAAAGGGGTGGTGATTACCATTGTGTTAAGTTTGGCGGGTTATTCTATCTTTTAACAACTGCCGAGACACTCACAGAACCGGAGGAAATACAAAGTCAATTGGACTATTTCGAGATTTGGTATTTGTATATTTATTCAGTACAATAGTATATATTTTGCAATTATGGTAAACAATCCGAGTATAGGTTTTTCATTTCGTTTAATAATGAATTCCATTTCCTTTGCTTTATACAAATTACTTATCGCCCTGCAATTACCGAACATTTCTGCATATGTCTCGTCAGTGCAGCTTAAATCAAAGCATTTGGAACACTATTAAAAGAAAAAATTGCAAGGATCTGATAGAGCACAAATTCACCAAAAGATCTAAATGAAAAGCCAAAATTGTCAAAGTTTGGAGCTAAGCAAGGAGGTGGTACTCCATAGTTTAAAACCAAATAAAGCTAAAATCGGTTTTCGGGTCAGCACCGAAGTACAGACTACTGGACTGGTATATAACCTCTATATAAATTTTACATATATTTAAAAATAATATGACAAATATAAAACAAAGGAGAATATTTTGGTAAAGCTTTCATCTCATAGTGTTACATACTTTCTATTGCACCAAAGTTAGTGCCTAACCTTTTCACATTGCGACAATCGTATCTTATCATTCTGCTTGATGGTAAAGAGGCTTAAAACATAAAAGTAAACAATACATAAGTTCTGTCTAACGTCATTGTTTCCTGTGTTTTCGTTTTGGCCATGTCTTTGGACTTCGATTTTTGTAAATACCACTCCCCTGTTCCTTCGGTATTCTTATGCCGTTGTTTCATATACCGTTTCATTGGTCTATTTCCCGGTTGTGATACAATTTTCAGTATCATCTTTATATTTGTTTGTTTTTGCAACAATTTATTACTGTGAGCAAAGTGAAATTTATTAAAGCCCCGATTTCTCATATATGATGATAATTTTGAAGTTCTTTTCTCATATAATCCAAAAATTTAAATAAGATTGGTATGACCTGATAATATATTTCTGTAGGAACATGGCAAATAAAAGTGACAACAAAAGTCCGAATCGATCAAAGGGAGAGACCAGTACGGAAAATCCGTATAACATTCGACTGAATCTTTATTGCACAGCTTCAAACTTTTTCTGTATTTAAGAGAGATACATTTAAGAACTTTTTGTTGGTATGAAACAAAGGACGAAGTCATTTTTGCATTATCCAGAGGACCACTTGAGCCTGTTCATATCACCTCGCTAATTTTTTCATTCATGATTGTTATCAAATATTAAGCAGCTTGATCAATGAAACAGTTCTTTTAAGACCTGAGTTGGAAGCAATCTTGGATTCATGATGTTCACTACAATCTTTTTACCTTGTAACAATGTCTAACTTAATCAACTTGATTGAGCTGAATATTTTTTTAAATTAAGATGTTTTAGATTTTCAAAAATCTGGATAAAAGCCTGACAGTGACTGCCATCTTGCATTAATGAAATGGTATTCAAATCATACATATATATTTACTAATTACGGCACTATTTACGGCAACGAGGTTGATATATTTTTTTACAAATACATTGAATTTCCAAGCCAAGATCTCTTGATAAACTAAAATCATAAATCAAAGATATCATTCAAATGGCCTTTACCGATTCTAAATAAATAAATAAATAAATAAATAACTAGGGTTCCTATGTTTGGAAACAAACACAAAAGTCTCCCAAACCTCCCATGGACACAGGAGATGGCTTTTTGAGTTCGGCACAATCTAGAAAAGCCATCTGTAAAGTTTCATCCAATTTGGAGCACTTTTAATTTTCCCGCATTTTTTCCGTTTCCATGGCAACGGCGGCCATTTTGAATTTTTTTTGCCCGAAAATGTTTTCTGCAATTTGTATAATGCTTCCTGTGAAGTTTCGTTCAATTTAAAGCACTTTTAATTTTCCCGCATTTTTTCCGTTTCCATGGCAACAGCAGCCATTTTTAGAATGTATAGACCCAAGTGCTCCCCGCGGGATGGGTATCCGTCATCCTGTGAAGTTTCATAAAGATGACCAAAGATAGGTCCACTATTCTTCGAGAAAACTTCCGGATAAGTTCAGTGGCAATATAAACAGCTGAGTAAAAACAATAAGTTTCCCAAACTATGTTTGGGAGACTTAAAAAAATAATCTACATTTTATCAAGAACCACTTTAAAAAGAAAAATATGCTATGCTGAAAATCAGGTGTACAGTATGTATGATTTTCTATTCATAATTTATTTGTGACCTTTGGAGGTGTTTTTTTTTTTATCAACAGCAAGTTGGTATGTCAATGGGTGCCAATTGTGATCCTCTACTCGAAGACTTGTTTATATATTTCTATGATAATGAATTTGTTCAAGGACTTGCACGGGTCATTGAATAAAAGATGCTAGATCATTCAGTCTCACTTGTATAGATACATTGTTCAAGTTCTTAACATTCATAACGCATCTTTTGTTAGATATACCCCATCAATATATCTTCCAGAACTAGAGATAAAAAAAAAACGACAGAAACAACTAGATCCTTTTTTTACTTACATCTGGAATTTGACGATTTCAGTACTTAAATTTACGACAAAATTGACGATTTTTATTTTAAAAAATATCAATTTACCGGCTTCCTTTGCTTACATAGAATATGATTCATAGTTGATTCGTTACGTGACAGCTAGCACGAATTACAGAGACTTTCTAGTTATCTTCGTGACCTCCTTACAATATTAATCAAGGCTTCATACAGCTCATTAGGTTTATTGCAGTTGGAGTTAACATATGTGTTATGGTCTCATGTTCATTTTCTCCATATCCTTTCGTAAAATATTCAAAATATTCCGTCTCGTACGATAATTAAAAAGTTCTTTGATAGATATCAGTCCTTTGTGGAATAATTTGCAGTTTCGTGAAGAACTGTGATTCAAAATACATTTTTTACTTTATACTGGGATGATCATTTTATTTTCTTTTTACTGTCGACGGTATTACAATAGAAGTTGTTGAGTAGCCATCGGACAGTACCACAATGGAGTGGGATGTTTGACACCCCACAAAACCGATTTAAGCCACAATTTTTTTGTAATGCTTGTACCAAGTCAGGATCATTGCGGTCGACAAATTTTCCTGTGGTTTTCCATCTGCTTCTTTCTTCCCTCTTAGGCTTTGGCTCTTGATAATTCTGTTCGGTAATCTTGTTATAACTCCCCACGTTTTGACAGTAATAAGTGTGCTTTGAGCACTATCAAGGCATTCATTCTCAATATTTCTGTCATTTTGAGCTGAAATTATTCTGTTATTAAATCTACTGATTTTGCGTATAAGGAGTATTATCGAATTCGTCAATGAACTGCGGAATTAATGTAAACCATTCGGGTAAATCGATTTTTTTGTACAATATTCAAGCGTGTAATATGAGTAGTTTAAATAATTTATAACACTATATATGATTGTGCATCACTCCCTTTTTCAAAAAGTCCAATAGGTATTGTGCTAATGGACGCATTATATAAGCACCACTATTTAAAAAAATAAGTTTGAATAGGAAAAGTTATAATTTATTTACATAATACAACTGAATAGTTACAGCTGAAAACACACCAGTATATACTCATACCCCCTAGAGTATTTAAAATTCCTAATTATAATTCATAATTCACAACATCACGAATAATTACGAGAAGTCAGTTATTCAACTGAAGTAAGATTACAAACAATCACATGTCACGATTCACAAGCAACACAAATGAAAGACGGATAACTAAATACCGAAGTTACTGTGATTTTACTTTCTGCATATGCGCATTTCGACAACTTATGTCTCTTCAGTGCAGATAAATTTAAACGTTTGGAAGACCATAAACTCAAAGATGTTAAAAAACTGATAGAGATCAAATAGCCAGTATGATCTAAATGTAAGGACAATAGACAAACGTAAATAACGATAGAAACTCGGGATAGCCGGACTTGGTACTTAGAAAAAACCAGCGGTAGGGTAAAACCGGTTTGTGGGTACCCAATCCCCCTTCTCTATCCCGTTTCCCGATAGTAAACATACGAATATAACCCAATACAGGTAGACTACTAACTCAAGGACCACTAATTTAGAAAAAGAAAAGAATGTGACAAAACGTATTTTAGAAAGATAAGTCAAAGAGTGCTCGCCGCTAATCTGCCGGCTAGCTCAAGGAACGTAGTCTGCTGTTAAAGACCAAACCAACTATTGTTTATACGCACAACGCAACGCATTGCCATTGTTCTGTAAGACGTCTATGACGTTGCGCTGTGTGGAAGATCAGCAGAGTGACGTTCACTAACTACGTTGGTGATGAAAAGTTAGAATAATTTTGAAATAATAAAAGTAATCAAATTACAAAAATATAATTTATATCTAAATAAGATGGAACATTATCAAATTCAAATTTAAATCTTTATTGCCATAAAACGACAAACAAATAAACAACATGTATAACAAATATTAACAAATATTAAACATCGTTTACTTTTGTAGACATATGAAAAGAATTGGCAATATTCTTGTGTTATTGTACGAACCGCCGACTATCCATCAAATATACAAATTATTCGTCATAGAGTCCTATAAGTAATATAATTTGTAAAATTGCGACACCTTTATCTCATAAACCAGCGTTGAATCGCGCAACAAAGGTCTGTGCTTCGATTCTCGGTCGAAGTTCAATATTTAATGGACTAAATTTTCGGCTCTCACACCATGGTCTCAATGAACGACCCATAGCACGTTAAGCACTTTTGACAAGTGAATTTAAGGCTTTAATTGGTGTTAATCATTCATATAGTTCGACAAGGTGCAAATCACTTAAAAATGTTAATAGCTCAAGGTCGGCGGTTCTATGCGCGTACTCCGGCTTCCTCCACTACTAAAATTGACCGTCACGATATAATTGAAATACTGCTGAAAACCCGTACAAAAAAAAACAGCCTTCACTGCGTACTTGACAACTGGTATGGTTTCGATTATGCCATATACAGGGGCGTATATTTGCGCCGATTTTTAGTGTGAACAAATGACAAAAATACCTGTATTTGACACGAAATTAACAAGTAAAAATCGGCACCAATGAAGAAATAATCGGCGCAAATTAAAGAAAAAAAATCGGCGTTAATGAAAGAAAAATCGGCGTAAATGAAATTCAAATCGGCGCAAATGCAAAATTCCGGTATGCAGATATGCAATACAACGTAAAAATTTATGCAATGGTGCAAGACCATAAGTGGGACACGTGCACATTTTATTTTCGGAAAAGGCCTGGGAATTTTTATGTGGATCTTACAATTCTTTATGCCTGCTTTTCTTTTATTAGACTGTCATTAGGACTTACGAAAGGAAACCCTTAGCTGATATAATTATATCTTCCTTATATTTGTTTATTTCATTATGTTTTTGTTTAATACAGTCATGTATATGTTTGTATTGTCATAACCCAAAAGGGTTCTATGTCTGCAATTTTCAATAAAATATTATAATAACATACATTAATAATATACAATTATGGCCTTTAATTGAGGGTAATATCCATAATTATTACATACCTAGTAGAAATAAAAGCGTTTTTGCATGATCAATATGACCGGAAGTAAACTGTCCATATTTTCAGACCCCAGGAAAATAATAGGTTACTTTATGCTCCTCGTGCATCTCGGACAAAATAAACGACTTCCGGTCCATACTGGCCTGGGCAAATAAACGACTTCCGGTCTATATCGGCCTGGCATTTCTAAACGTCAGAAGTATGTAATAAAAAGTTTAATACATGTGCATTTCCATATTGACCTGATTATCATCCCTCGACCCATGTTGTCCCTCGACTTCGTCTCGGGCCAATATGGGTGTCTCGGGATGATAACCAGGCCAATATGGAAATGCCCATGTATTAATCTGTATTTATTTAATCGAGAAAATGTTATTTTTCCGAGGTCCGTAGGACCGAGGAAAAGTAACCTTTTCGAGATTAAACTAATTTTGGATATTATCTGAAGTCAATTAAAGGCCATAACTGTATTATTATACTGAACTAAAAACTGAAAAGGGTGTTTGATTTTATCAAATGAAAAATGTCTAAAAACCAAAACGAATGATTTTAATACTGCATCATGCGTTAGTATATTTGCTTTCATCACAGGGACTTGAAGAAAACAGATTTATTAACTATCAAAAAGAATATCGAAGAAATCTGGAGTTGATAGTCAACCAATGAGATTTTTTAGACCGCGACCGTGAGCAAGTTCCTATGCTGGATATCCACTAGTTATGAGATTTGCCAATTCCTCAATACTGAAACTATCGAACTCCGGGGCTTTTATCTGTAGAAAGAGCATACTGTTGTACGATTGATTAGGATTTATGAAGTTTTTTTTCATCTGGAATCGCTCCCTGTCAGTGTAGACTGACTAGTGCTGCCCCCTGGCTCACTACGCTTTGCTTTGTTAGATTCGACGGATTTGAGACAGGCTCGTCAGTCTACCTGTCAGTGCTACAGCCGAACCGATTGACATCCATGTTTATTTACGTTTACACTGACGTCATTGACGACAAGGGAAATAACTAGTTATTTGTTCGACGTGCTATAAAGCGCGCCTTATTCAAATTAGTTATTTTGCCTACGCGCATTTTCCCGAACAGTTATTTTGCCTACGCGCACTTTCCCGAACAGTTATTTGGCTTACACGC
>MJUU01012167.1:59573-76038 GCA_002080025.1 Modiolus philippinarum | reverse complement strand
GACCATTTAACCTGAAGGGGGGGGGGGGTTATGGTTTTTTTTTCTGGACAGAAATTTTTTTATTTTTTGCACGCGTATCAACAAAATATTTTTTTTCAAAATTAACATTATTTTTTGGCACAGAAAGCCTCATTCAGAAATTTTTTTTTTCATCACTTTGGCAGCCAAAATATTTTTTTCACAAAAAATCAGATCCAAAATATGTTTTTAGAAAAAAACCATAGCCCCCCTCCCCCCCTCCCATTCAAGTTAAATGGTCGGTCCCTTATATTGTATATGGGNATGGAAATGCACATGTATTAAACTTTTTATTACATACTTCTGACGTTTAGAAATGCCAGGCCGATATAGACCGGAAGTCGTTTATTTGCCCAGGCCAGTATGGACCGGAAGTCGTTTATTTTGTCCGAGATGCACGAGGAGCATAAAGTAACCTATTATTTTCCTGGGGTGTGAAAATATGGACAGTTTACTTCCGGTCATATTGATCATGCAAAAACGCTTTTATTTCTACTAGGTATGTAATAATTATGGATATTACCCTCAATTAAAGGCCATAATTGTATATTATAACACCCAAAAAACGAAGTTAATGTACACTGGTATCGCCTTATCTGTCCATTGGTTTGTGTGTCCTTGGACATTTTTATGGAGCTTACCTCGATAGCGCCATTAGGGACCGACCATTTAACCTGAAGGGGGGGGGGGGTTATGGTTTTTTTTTCTGGACAGAAATTTTTTTATTTTTTGCACGCGTATCAACAAATTTTTTTTTTCAAAATTAACATTATTTTTTGGGACAGAAAGCCTCATTCAGAATTTTTTTTTTCATCACTTTGGCAGCCAAAATATTTTTTTCACAAAAAATCAGATCCAAAATATGTTTTTAGAAAAAAACCATAGCCCCCAACTCCCCTTCAAGTTAAATGGTCGGTCCCTTATATTGTATATGGGATAAATCTTTTATAAGTTGTAATAACTTGTGTGTAATCCGTTTTGCATTTTGATCAAAATAATCATGTTTAAATCAACCCTCCTTACAAATACTACCAGAATGTTACTTGTCACGCGTTTTCAGATTGACGGAAATTGATTCCGAACTTTTTAAAAACTTTATTATATTTTTAGATTTCTCGAAAGCCCTTCTTTATTTTAAAATTTTTGAATTATTTTAGAATGTTAGTAACTAATAATTCATGTTTTGGTCTTGATTTTTCTTGTTTTATTCGTCATATTTTGAAAAAAAAAGTTACAGCACGTTTTCGGGTTGCCTATTTCATAGACAATACCTTTGAATTGATTGATGATTATTTGAAACAATCTTAGTAACTATAAGAACTAATATGAACTTTTACTAGGGTTTTCATTGAAAAAAATCGGGGGAGGGGGGCAAAGGATAAAAGATTCCTTCCCACCTCCTTCAACACAAAAGCCTTAACTTGAAAGTCCAAGATTAAAGTCTGGTTCTTTGGCTTTTCAATTTTCCCAAATTGGGAGAGCAAAATTTGTTTTGCTCTAAATATTTTTACGTAGCGGGAAGGTAAACAATTTTTTTGTATCAAAGGAAAAACATGATAAAATCAAACTTATGAAATATATTAAAGGTCTGACATTATTAGAGCAACATTTTTGTAAATAGTAATAATGTACATTTTACTATCCAGAAATAATAACTTTCAAATCCCGAATGATTAAGAAAATATAATGAAAATTCTCGAATCCTGATGAAGGGATGGTAAATCTCGAATTTCCTGCGGAATAAAACAGTTGATCCAACCGCTCTTACACCTTGAGTACTCCCATGAAGATTACAATAAGAATATCCAGGACAACACACGAAAATATTTGAAACAAAAAAAAATGTAAAAAAAAATATGTTACACCTTCTTTTTCTTTTCTTTTTTTCCCCAAATCACGTTTATTAATAAGAAGTGTCTAAAAATACAGTGCCGTACAAAAAATCATCGCTTCGGTGTTCATTATCGATACTTTCGACGTATATTATCAAGCGACGTGTGGCCGAAAAAGCCTATTTTTGTCGTTATATTCCATTATATCTTTCTTATGAGTTCGGTGACCTATTGTTTTTAATTGCCTTATTCTAATTAATACAAACAACTTTACATGCTCTGAAAATATGAGGAAAAATCAACAGCAGAATTTTCACAATTTAATTGAAAAGATAACAAAAATGTCTAATATTTTGCGCGGGAAAGTAATTAAGCGTTAAAATAATCATCATTCTTTCTTTCAAACATTTGTTCTTTTAGTGAATTGAAATCTGTAGACTTCCTGGAGTATAATACAGAAATCCGTTTGCAATTTCAACTATTATTACCGAAATGGCACGGTTGAAGTTAACCTTCTCATTTCTCCATCTTCCGAATTTAGCTACTTTTCACGGCGCCATAGCAACAAAACAAAGTCGGTGACCTATATTTTTTCTTCTTGAAAGTTATCCCGAATACCTTAAAGAATGATTATGCTAAGTTTCAAGAAAAAATCAACAGCAGAAATGAATAATTGGTTTGGTCTTTAAAACACTGTCGCACTACAGAATCTTTCAGCTAGGTTCACAGTGAACTTCACTTCTTCTCAGATTTGGTTTTACCCTGCATTGCGAAAGGTGTTGTACAAGGGGCATCCTGGCGTAGAGCCTGATGTCATACTGTTTTTTAGATGACATTGTGAGTGCTTTAGTTTATGACATTCGTCTGTTTTGTGGATGTGTCTTGTCATCAATCATGCGTCCTATGGGGTTTTTGTTTTTGTCCCGTTTCTAGATCTTAATTTATGTCGTCTGCTTCAGTTTTGTTTCTTGGGTATTCTACTGTTTAATATTCCAAAGTCTATAACATGAGAAAAAAAAATCATGGAACGATTTTTCACATGATTATCCAATAAATGATTTATGACTTCGATAAATCTGACTACTATGACCCCATCATATATGGTTATCACCTCTGTCTTGCCGCATCCGGTAGAGATCGAACCATTTCAATTGATAATCTTGGTAATTAATATTTAGCAATACCTTTGCAAAATTTAAAGTACTTTGTTCAATTCTTTCTGCTAAAGGCTGAAAACAAACGACCTTATATTCTTCCATTATTAAAGAAACCCTTGTGTAATATCATATGTTATTTCTTTATAATACAACAATTCATATAATCAGAACATTAATGGAGACAGACGAAACGCATTTCTTTGTAATGAGACTTTCAATTTATGTTCAAATCCAATATGATTAAAATGACTGAGGCAATGTCTGCTTCTATTATGTTTTTATATGTAATATGTCGTTAAGGATGGTATTTGGCCTTTGACTAGTTTTTGTCTCGCCCGCGACGAAAGTCGCGGAAAGCGAGACATATGCGTACAAAGTATGACGGCGGCGGCGACGGCGGCGACGGCATAAACTTTCATGTTAAGTTTTTGTGATTAGGTCACTTACTCAGTAACTATAAGTGGTAGGTCAATGATATTTGGTATATAGATTGGTCTTAGTCTGCTATATGGCTTTTGTCTGTGACCTCTATTTCACAGTCCAATGAACATGTTAAGTTTTTGTGCTTAGTTTAGTTTCTCAGTAACTATAAGTGGTAGGTCAACGGTATTTGGTAGGTAAATTGGTCTTAGGTAATACATGACAGTATGTCATATGGCTTTTGTCCTTGACCTCAATTTCACGGTCTAGTGAGCCTGTTAAGTTTTTGTGATTATGTCATTTTCTCAGTAACTATTAGTGGCAGGTAAATGATATTTGGTATATAGATTGGTTTTGAGCAGTACATTGGGGTCTTCTATATGGCTTTTGTCTGTGACCTCAATTTCACGACCCAATGAACATGTTAAGTTTTTTGTGCTTAGTTTAGTTTCTCAGTAACTATAAGTGGTAGGTCAATGATATATGATATGTAGGTTGGTCTTAGGTAGTAGGTAGTCTGTCATATGGCTTTTGTCCTTGACCTCAATTTCATGGTCTAGTGGGCATGTTAAGTGTTTGTGATTAAGTCATTTTCTCAGTAACTATAAGTGGTAGGACAATGATATTTGGTTTATATGTTGGTCTTGCATAGTACATGACAGTCTGCTATATGTCTTTTGTCTGTGACCTCAATTTCATGGTCCAGTGATCATGTTAACTTTCCTAGTATCTATTAATGTAAGTTCAATAATACTTGGCATTTGGTAGATGGAAGATGACAGCCTGCTATTTGGCTTTAGCACTTGACCTCATTTTCATGGTCTAGTGAACATATTTGGTTTTTTAGTATCTGTCAGTGGTAGGTCATTAATATTTTGAATTTTGGTTTTGGGTGATATGTGACAGTCTGCTATATTGCTTTTGTCAGTCAATCTAATTTCACAGTCTAGTGAACATGTTAAGTTTTCTGATTTAGGCAGTTTAAGTTTTCACATCAATTTTGCGATCAAGCAGGGACGGGGTAGACATCAATTTGGGTCCACACTTGTGATAAATAGAAATAATATATGTGAATATTACATATGGTATAAGTTACTATTAATCTCATTGGCTTATACACTCACGTGATTTTAAGAATATTCAGTATATTTCAGCGTTGTTTCTAATTTTAGGCATATTGACGCTATGTTTCTGTTTTTAAGTATATTGACGCTATGTTTCTATTTTTAGCTTTATTGACGCTACATGTCTGGTTGGACTTTCAGACTATAGTTTTTCACTGAAAAAGGTCCTATGAAAAAATATTTTTAAAAAATATAAAAATAATGAACTTTTGACTCTGTCAATATGTTATATATGGACCTGTTAGGAATATATTGACCTCGGACTTCGTCCTCGGTCAATATAAACCTAACAGGTCCATATATAACATATTGACTTCGTAAAAAGTCCATAATTGATAAGTAACATAGATATAGAAGTTTGTTATATAGTAATTACATGACATTGTTACTTGCATGACTGAATACTGCCAATCAAAAACGTGTAAGTAGTTTTGCTGTAGAAGAATGCCGATATTTTTCTCACTACCAAAACACACCGTACAAATGATACCATAGATAAATAGAAGTGTACCATAGATAAATAGAAGTGTTTAACAACACTCCCGTTGGACAACACCTGACGATATTCACTTTATATAAAGGTAACTTTAAAAAAGATGAAATCACTTCAACTGGTGTTCCATAACATTTAAAATCAGGACAGGCATTTGATGTATGACGTTAAAAGAAGACAAATTGTAGATGAAAGTTTGGAAAACCTGTCACTTCCATAATTGTCAAATCTTAGTCGTTGAAATACTCCGGCGAAAATGTCATATGTCTGTGTAAGATCAGAGGATTTCACTGCCGGACTGTAAGATAAGTGTTCAAATGCCAAATCACATCACTGTTATAGCATCACAGTATCGCTGCAGGAGGATAAAGTTAAAATGAGAAAACACACACACACACACACACACACACAAAATAACACAAAAATCCCCCAAATAATTAAAATAAACAACAAAATACAAATAAATAAAAAAAAACCCTAAAAAAACCAAACAAACAAACAAACAAACAACAAATAAAAAACCCAAACAGACACACACACACACACACATCATGAAAAAAAATTAAAATAAAACAAATCACAAGAACGAAAACCAAACAAGAAAACACAAACGAAAACAATTATTAAAAAAAAACGGAACAAAACAAACAAAATACTAAGAGAAAAGCAAACCACTCAAATTAAAATACACAACTAAAATTTAGTCATACCTGTTTTGGTTTAATTGATTCCATTGATAAAACAGCAATAATAGAAACATTGAAAATAGAATCATTAAGAAGATACAATGACTTTTGTTTATTGGCTGAAACAATGATCAGAAACAACCAATTACAATTTGTAAACTGATGTAACGGTGATATTTTTATTCCCCTGTTAGTCTTAAATCTTTAAAGGATTGCGATTGCTATTTGCAATCAGTTAAAGTTTTTTTTTGGTAATGTTTAAGCTTTGAAATAAAATGTTTGTTTTGTGATAAAACAATATTAAAAAACGATTGTGTAGTTTGATGGAAAATCGTTTCAAATATTAAAACAATATATCAATAAATAATAATATATGTACGGTAAGGTGAGCTGCAATCCGAACGCAATATATAGTGGTGATTCTTTTTTGTTAGAGCTATTGTCACCAAGATTGTATATGTACGTAATGTTAGGTATAGCTGGGGACCGGTCTATACGAATATCAATCTATAATAGATATAGAAACGAACAATCAGTGAAACGATCATAACAGAATCATACCTGATAGGTAACAAATTTACTGACCTAGCCATAAAACTCTAGTTTTGTTGGGTGGTGACCATTTAATTTTCAGGAGAGGGCTTTAGCGATTTTGAAAGTTAACATTTGGATTTGGTGCCAGTGAAAATAAATATTCTAATCCTACTTGACATTATTTTTTTGTTTTGAACAGATTTTTTAAAATGATTTGACATTAAGTGAAAATAAATAATTTGTTTGTTAAAGAATGGAAAAAATATCACATTAGCTAAAGGTTAATCTTCTAGACAAAATAAAACTTCGAATTCAACACTAATTTTGACCTGCTTTCTGTCGTTATTATTGAATGTTACATTTCACAATCTTGAGACCATTAATTCTGCAAAGGACAGTTTCTTGATAAATCAGCTCACCACCACAATGCACAGAAATATATTACTGTTTAATTATTGGTTGGTTTGTTTGTTTTGTTTTCTATTTTGATTTTGTATTATTTCGTAGTTAGTGTTTCTATATTTGATTTTCCATTTACCTGTTGGAATTATCTTTGAATACATCTGGAACACCTGCAGTAGAATACCGAAGGAACAAGCGAAATGATGATCACACAAATCAAAGTCCAAAAATATGACAAAAACGACAACAGAGAAAAAACAAAGACAAAACAAGGAGGTAAGACAGCCACAAGGCACGAAAATACAGAGACGACATTAAGAACTAAAGCACTCGCTAGATAAACAATTGTTTTTTGTTGTGTCTCTTCAATTTATTTTACATGTATTATTGAGAAGTTTTTCTTTAACTAGTGCCATAAGGACCCCATCAACGAGATTCAATCCAATAATTGAGTTGATATTATTTGTCTTTGGTTTATATGTGGTTTAACGCCGCTTTCAACAGTATTTCAATTATACAATAGAGGTCAGTTTTAGGGGGTGGGGGTAGCGGAACTACCCGGAGAGCACCATCAATCTTGAGCAGGTAATTGACATACCTTTTCACGTTTTATTGTTTGTTGATGCGTACGAAAGCAATTGTTATGTGAAGTTATGTCCTAGGATTATTGCTTTTTACTTACCCTAAACGGAAGACATAAAAAGCTAAGCCTCGTTATCTTGCAAAATAACACATGAAAAGACAAAATCAGTTAAGAACAGCGCTATGCTGGGTTTTCACACTATGGGAGTGGGTTTTCGTGCTAGCAACCAATGTACTAACTAATGAGTTGTTGAATACTCAATGGACTAATGATCCACCACAGAGGCGTGGATACAGTGGTAATTTTTAAATAACAAAATACCGAAGTTACTGTAAATTTACTTTCTACATATGACCATTTCGACGGCTAATGTCTCCTCAGTGCAGAACAAATCACAACATTTCAAATTTCATAAACCAAATTATGCGTAAAAATATCTTTTAAGTGCATAAGACATTGACCATTCCATTATTGTAATCTATCTATAGTATATATAAAGGACATGAAGCAGTAACGCGGGAACATGTGGTAATTTTAATCAAATGCCCATTCGTAGTTAGACAGGTACTTCCTTTATGTTGATTAAATCTAATTATCTGTCGCTAATGAAAAATGGTTTTAAACGTTTTGGATTCATCTGAGTGACAGGTACTAATGTCCGCGTGTTGGAAAAAATATAAAATTATGATTTTGTAATCATTTGCTGTACTTTATGTGAAATGGATATAGCTAAATCAACATTATTCTATTGTAAAAAAACAGAATGTTTAATTTTTAAGATTGAAGTAAGTATATAACTTTTGGTATAGAACATCGTTTGAAGCAGATAACAAGGAAATCAAGTGATTATTAACCTTAGGATTTGATTGGGGTAATGATTCAACGATATCTTATTCTAATGTAATACTTTTGTTTAGAACAGCTGTTTCTGTATATTTCTCTTTGACAGTATTGACACAAAACCAAATAATTCAGTAACTTAACCGACTATATTTAAAATTGCAGATCAATAAAGACAAAGAATTTAGATTGATTCCGATGTTTACTACACATGGGCAAGTTTAAGCTTTATTCAAATTAGATAGATGCACAGTACCTATTGTATTCAAGAAAAGAAAATAGTATTTTACAAAGATATTAACAAATGGTATAATATCAAAATTGAAGAACCGTCTTGTCAGGAGCCAAAATCCAAAGGGCAAAAAAAAAGCAGTTGCAAACCGGAAAAATTGTAAACGTAAAGTGGTCCTAGCTTAGTACAAGCAATAAGAACCGGTTTTATGAAGCTCCAAATCTCCCTCCCATCGGGGTAGTTTCCGGTAGCAGCCATTAAAACGTCGTAGAAAACGAAAAGAAAAGTTCATCCCAGTACCAAGTGAAAAAGGTATGTAGCAACCGTTAAAGATACAACGCCACCTATATCGTTTAGCGTTACGGGCGTAATGCTAAATGATATAATTTATATCATGAAAGATCTCCCATATCGCCTGTTAATGAAACAAAACCGCTAATGATACAATTTATTACATTTAGAATCGGCACATCGCCGCTAAATGATACAACCAAAATCTTGTGAAAAATAGGAAAAAAAGAGCTACCGCAACCGCTTATGATATAATTTTTTTTGTATCAATAAGAGTTACTTATAAAGTTACGCATAAAAAGAACATTTAAATACAGATGCTTTTTTTTTCGAAATGGACCCTTTGCCACTAGAAACGGAAAAGGAGCGGGAAAATCCAAAAAGCTTAGAGTCATATTAAATTTTACAGGACGGTAATGTAGCAAGCGTGAAACTCATTTGTGTTCTTTTAAGTCTGAAAATGGCGATTGCTGCCATAGATACGGAAGGGGTGTTCAAAGTGGTCAGAGTTGGATGAACTCATTTGTGTTATGGAAATGTTTAAAAGAAAAAGGAATAACAAACGGAAAATGGGCGGAAAAATCAAAAAGCTCAGAATCGGATGACGTTTTACAGGAAGGTTATGTAGCAAGTGTGAAACTCATTTGAGCTCTTTAAATTTTCAAAATGGAGATTGTTGTTATAGATAAAGAAAAGGGCAGGAAATACAAAGTTCTCAGAGTTGGATGACAATAAACTGCGGGTTGTCTAGCAAGTAAAGAACTCATGTAAAAATGGAAAACAGGAAACACCTACAATGCCTGAAAAGTATGATTACATGCCACAATCTGCTATGGAATTAAACATGAAGAACACGAATAAGACAAAAGACAAACGTAGACAACGATAGGAACTTGGGACAGTCCGGTTTATGGGTACCCAAATCCCCCCTTATCAGTCCCGTTTCCCTATTGTACAATAAACATACGAATAAAACCAAATACAGGTAGATTGCTAACTCAATGACCACAATGTAAAGAAAAAAAATAATACATAATTTTTAAAGATGGGTCAATGGTTCTCGCCGCAAAAATGCCGGCTAGCTCAAGGAGCCTAGTCTGATGGTAGAACACTGTCGCACTACGGAAGAAAAATCAAACTCAAAACTTCCCGAAGGGTTTGGTCAAGAATCATGATAAATTTCAGTATCCGTGAGAGGCAAGTGTGTGTGTAAAATTTTCAGGTCATTAGGTCTCAAAGCCAAGTGAACAGATGCAGCAGAATATCTTTTCGATATCCCCTATTATGTAAAGAATGTAAGTTACGTCCCAACTTTTCTGGACTTTTAATCAATTTCTGGCATTTTTGACCACATTTGCGTAGAAACGAGGATCAGAAATGCCCTTAGTAATAAGCTGTTTACGAGTAAAGCCATATTTAGGCATCAAATTTTCATATCTATTATAAACTTCTTAAACGTATTTATATCTATTTTCGAAAATTTAAAAATTAAAATGAACGGATATCTCGGAAACTAAAGAACTAAAAGTGCTCAAAATTGGACAAAATTTTGCACACAATTTGTTAAGAAAGTAAAGAACTTATAGTGGGTATGAAATTTAAAAAAAATGGCCGACACTGGCATGATGGGAATAGAAACAAATGGAAAATTTCAAAACCTCGAAACTATGTGTACCTTTGCAATTATATTGTGTGACATGTGAAAAATGACCCAAATGTAAATTATCCAAAAATGGCACTTATCCCATGGAAATTCCAAAACGGTAAATAAATAAATAAATAAATAAATAAATAAATAAATATTTTAGGAAAGGATATGGAGTAAATGAACATGAGACCATAACACATATGTTAAATGCAACTGCAATAATTTTTATGAGCTGTATGGCCATTTCGGAAATTAATTCCTCATCAGCAGCACTATAACCCAAACAAAGGAAATCCATTTTCAAAAAATGTTTAAAATGCATAAAACCAAACGAAATCCGAATAATCAGTAATATCAAATATAGCCAAGGACAAAACTACGATGGAGGGAGTTAATATTTCGGTTTTAGAATTTACATAAATTTAGATAATACATTTGTAACAACTGAACAAAGTGTACAAATGAGATATTATCTCATGTACAAGTACACCATATCTAAAAAAAATATCTAAAAATATCTTTATTAGGAGAGAGTGACTTATTTGGATTGCACAATCAATTAATTAATAGAAAAAATATCAGAAATTCAGCAATTGGTAATTATTTTTGAATTAAAAACAGTTTTCGAGTTTTTAATTGAATTAGGCAGAGTTCCACACTTCAGGTCCACCAAAACAGAAACTCGCTTTGCATAGTTGTTTTTGTATTTGGGACAATGAACGTGTCCGAAAATAAAAATCTTGTATCGTATGATTCATTGTCCTTTGCAAAAAACGAGTAGATCTGATAAGTATTTTAGAGCTAATTTATATTTTTGATTTATGCACCAATAATACAAGAAAAGTGGGTGGTAAAGTATTCTTTTCGTTTATAATTCTACATTCCTTAAATAGTTTGCAAGACGGTATTGTAAATTAGTGTTCATCTAGAAATATTCTTGCAGCCCCTTTTAGCTCATCTAGCCTGAAATGCCATCACTTTGCATCTGTCGTCCGTATGTCCGTCAACAATTTCAAAAATCTTGTCTGAAAGTGCTTGGCCAATGGTAACAAAACTAGGCCTGAATCATAACCAGGATATGCTGTAACTAAAAATACAAAATAAGGGTAAATACAAAATAAGGGTAAATTGCTGTTTTTGCAAATAAATCGAAAACCTTTACAAATATAAAAAATCGGGCACAAGTAAAAATGATCAGCATGGCAAGATCTACACGTCTTGCAATATTGATGAAAATCCGAAAATCTGTCTTTGAGTCATTGCCCTTTTTCCTTAAACTTTCAAAATTTTAAGATATTTTATTGGAAAAACTATGACAGATAGAAATCGACTTTTAGTTAGCATACCTAGCTCAACCCACCTAGAAATTTTGGAGAAAATCTTCATACCCATGTAGGAGTTATTGCCCTTTATTTGTCAACTTTTTCATAATTTTATACATTTTGTGATATATTTTCAAAATCGAATTGAGAGGAGGTTAAGGTTACATATCAAAAATGCCCAGCTTATCAAGAACTGCAATTTCTACACATGTTCCAATCTCCACTGGGGAACATATTTTTAACATAGCCTGTATGGGATAAGGTTGTTAATTGATACTGCTTGAAAGCTGTTTCATACATCAAGTCGATATTAAGTAGGCATGGTAGCATGATGGGTGTTAAACAAATGCAGGATTTTAGTATCAATCAAATTCCAAGATGGCCACTACTGCAGATCTTAGTTACATCGTCCTTAATCGTCTGTCAAACGTGAAAGGAGAAAAGTCGAAAACGCGAGATGGTCGCATCTGGCCACCATATTTTTGCGTTTTCTGTATATATTTTCATCGAAGCACAAACATCGCTTATAATGAGTATTCATGTTTTTTCCTCCTCATCATATCACTGAGATTAGTCACTGGGACTTGCCATCAATACGGCATCTTGAATGGCTTGAAAATTCAGTGTTTTGATATTGTATGGAACCTTATGTATCTGTACATAACATACCAAAATTGGATGATAGCAATTAAAGTTATTAACAATTTGGATTGTCACGGTAATTAAAAAAAAACAACTATAGGACGTTCTCATTTACAATATTGAAATCGGTTGCCATCAATTTCGATCGTTTTTGCTGATCTTACTATATAAAAATTGATTGCAATCTTATAGAGAGAGAAAAGGATAGAAAGAGACGATTTGGTGTGAACAGTTGTGATCGATTGTGATCGGTTCAAGTGCTTAGAAATCAGCAAATTGAGACGATTACGGCTTTGATGCATGTGAACAGTTGGGATCGCTTGAAGTGCTTAGAAATCGGCAAGGGATCGGCTCTAATGAGAACGTCATACCCTCATTGAGATCACTTGTAATCGTTTCAGATGTTTTAAATGTGAGCATAAACGGGTTTTAAAAGAATCAATCTTAATTTGAATCGATTGAATCTAGTTTAAATGTGAACATGATCTTAGTTTCAATTGAAATTCGTGGAGTTTTAACGCCATGTTTCACTAGAAGCTCAGAGACTGAGCCTGTATCGCTCAACTGACAAATTGCTTCTATGCCATACATGACTAAAATGACGTTTTCTTACTGATGGGGTCAAATGTTTAGCTATGTTCTTCATTAGCACCCGCGTTTGTTGTCTGATCCTATTGAAATGAATAATTTTTGCAAAAGGACCTATACATTAAGTTAAATTTGCTTGATTACTTTCAGAGATGATGATTATAAGGATGGTTATCACATTACCGGCTCCAATGTTAAACTATGTTCTGCACTGGAGGCCATGTTTTTTTATCAGATCTAAATGAAATGAGCAATTTTTGTAAAGTACCTTCCATACATCCTCATTGTAAAGATTGGTTGAATTTGCTTCAGTGGTATCAGAGGAGAAAATGAAAATGTGATTTTCCCTTAGAGTCCAATGTTAAACTATGTTCTGCACTGGCGGCCATGTTTTTTAGCGGCTCAGAAAGATTTTCGGCAATTTATATAAACACCTTCCATACGTCATTCCTGTAAAGTTTGGTTCAATTTACTTCAGTAGCTTAAGAGGAGATAGCAAATATATGCTTTTCCAATAGGGTCCAATGTTAAACTATGTTCTGCGCAGGCCGCCATGTTTTTTAGCGGATCGAACAAATTTCGGTAGTCTTAGTAAAGGACGTTCCATACATCATTCCTGTAAAGTTTAATTCAATTTACTTTAGTAGTTTCAGAGGATATAGCAAATATATGCTTTACCCATAGGTCAAATGTTAAACTATGTTCTGCGCTGGCGTCCATGTTTTTTAGCGGATTGGAAAATGTTTTGCAATCTACATAAAGGGTGGCATGGTTTGTTCACTAAACTTTGTTCAATTCCTGTACCACAACTTTATAAAATCTCTTTGGAGTGTGATAATATGTCTGTTAATAGTCCGCTCTATGAATGTTCCAAAATTATTGAAGCTTTCTGCTTTCATCGACTTTATCCGAGAATCGACAAACCCGATGAGCATGTAAAACAGTTTTTGAAAATTAAATATATTAATAAAGAAATCGACCTCATTGATATTGCAGGCATTTTTCGGGACCCAGATATTCAAAAGGTTGTACCCGTCTATTTTGACAACCAGGACATGCCTGTTATTTCCCTTTCTTATAAAAAAACCTACTAGAAACATTTTTTCAATTACTCTTCTATTACCTGTGATACTAATTTCGAGAAGAACTACTCTAGCAGCTGAGACTGTTCCACGTCACCATATCGCTATGACCCATGTGCACATATATTAACGGGGAATCTTAACATCATTGTAGATAAGGAAGTCAGACAATTCTTTAGAAAAGGCCTAATTATCGCCCGCCTTCAAAAATAAACTGGCAAGCATGTTTTGATATAATTAAAGACGCTGCAACCAATTATTGTAAAAAATGGTGCAAACGAGAAAGTGCAGACAAGCATGCTCTAAATTTGTTTAAAGATAAAATTATTACCAAAGTCACCAAAAGAATAAATTTTTATAAAGATAATTATGTTGAGTCACCTCCTAAGCTGTCTGTAAATAGAATTAAGTCAAAATTGAAGGATCTTGGTAAAAAATATGTGTTTGTACCTGTTGACAAGGCTTCTAACAACGTTGCTATTGTCTGAGAGAAATACTACATCGATGTCCAACAAAACGAACTGGATAAGTCAGACACTTTCAAATGTACCAATTTGGACGAACAAACGTTAACCAAACAACATTATAAGGATACAGAAATGCTTAAAGTTCCACCTAAAGATAACATCTTATCTACCATGTACTGGGTTCCGAAGCTTCACAAAAATCCCTGCAAGCATCGTTTTATTTCAACATCTAGTAACAACGGCAGTAGAATACCGAAGGAACAAAGGGGTGAAATTCACAAAAATCGAAGTCCAAAGACAGGGCAAAAACGAGAACACAGAAGACAATGACGTTAGACACAAAAACAATGACGTCAGACAGACACAAAGCACAGAACCAGAAACCACAACATTCAGAACAAAGGCACTCACAGTGTGAACTCCAGTGAAACTGAGAGTGACATCAGGTGCTCCGGAAGGGTAAGCATGTCCTGCTCTGTTAACAGCACCCGTCACACTGTGAGTGATTCAATCCGGGAAAATGTCAAAATCGGTAGTCAAATCCGGGAAGACGTGAATCTAGCTGAAAATGTCCACTTTCATTTGGGATACTGACACGTCATATCTTTCAATGATGCTATGGTGACGGCTATAGANAAAAAACGTTAACCAAACAACATTATAAGGATACAGAAATGCTTAAAGTTCCACCTAAAGATAACATCTTACCTACCATGTACTGGGTTCCGAAGCTTCACAAAAATCCCTTCAAACATCGTTTTATTTCAGCATCTAGTAAGTGTTCTACTACCAATTTATCCATCCATTTAACTAGTTCACTTACTTGTATAAAGGAGTTGGTTATTAAATACTGTGAAAAAACTTATCAAAACTCTGGTGTAAATTACTTTTGGAGTGTAAAAAATTCTATTGAAGTTTTAGATAAACTACAATCTATTCAAAGACCAGTCTCAATCAACAATTATGGTTTTTCGACACTTTATACTACCCTTCCACATAATTTGATTCAATCCAAGTTGGGACAACTTATTAAATGGTCTTTTAAATTTTCTGGACTGCAGTTCATTTGCTCTTACAAAAAGCAAGGATTCTTCTCTAATATAACCTATAATAATCATTGTTTCTGGACATGTGATGATATGACTAATGCACTCAATCTTTTGCTGGACAATATTTTTGTTCGTTTTGGCAACACTATTTATCAACAGGTCATAGGTATTCCCATGGGTACAAATTGCGCACCTCTCATTGCAGATCTTTTTCTTTTCTGTTACGAACGAGATTTCATGAAAAAACTTCAAAACGGAACCATATCTAACAGTGATAAACTTATTTCTATGTTCAATGATAACAGCAGGTATATTGACGATATCCTTACTATTGATAATCCCCAGTTTTTAGATTATGTAGACATTATTTATCCACAACAACTGAAATTAAATAAAGCTAACAATGGTTCCAAATGTTGCCCTTTTCTGAATCTGACTATTATTATTGACGCTGGTAAAATCAAAACCAAAATATATGATAAAAGGGATGATTTTGATTTCACTTTTACTAATTTCCCTTTTCTTGACGGCAACATTCCCCTTGCTCCATCTTACGGGGTGTATATTCCTCAACTGGTACGATTCGCACCAGTCTGTTCTACTCTTGATGATTTCAATGAAAGTTATCCTACTATTACAGCCAAACTTTTACAACAGGGTTACAGATTTCATAAGTTGTTGAATACATTTAAAAAGTTTTTTTAATAGATATGAACATGTTATATCTAAATATGGCGTTACACGTAAACAGCTTATTACCATGGGCATTTCTAGTCCTCAATTGTACGGAAATGTTTTTAAAAAATGCAAGAAATTGATGAATAAAAATCCAGAAAAGCTGAGATGTAACTTACATTCTTTACATAATAGGGGATATCGGCAAGATATTCTGCTTGCATCCGTTAAATTAGCTTTGAGACCTAGTGACCTGAAAATTTGCACACATACTGGCCTCTCACTGATACTGCCGATGTCTACTGAAATTTATGATGATTCTTGACCAAACCCTTCGGGAAGTTTTGAGTTTAATTTTTCTTCCGTAGTACGACAGTGTT